>CALNXI010003911.1:0-35521 GCA_942486025.1 Porites evermanni
CAACAGTTTAATAATAAAAGTAATAATTTCCCTTGTTTACCCCGTTTACCCCCGGCAGTATTTATAGCACTAATGCTATTACAACCTGATTTGTTGCAAGACAGGTTTGAACGTACTGGGTAGTAAAACAAGCAACATTGCTTGTCACCTCGACGGCGACGGCAACGAGAACGGGAAAAGTGTAATACTGAATAGGTTGGATTATCAAAACAAAAAATTGGCACGTGCATCACGTGTTTTTGTACATTTCTTTGCCGTTGCTGTACGACTCCGACGTGAACATTCCTGCTAATTTGAAGTCTTTGATTTATGTGGCGGGAATTGTGGCGGGAGGGATTGAACGCAAGACAACGATTTTCTTTTACTCTTTGTGAACTTGGACACGGTCCTTTGGAATTTAACCCCTGGAAAAATTCGCCACCATTTAGCAAATTGAACGAGGTAAAACAGTAGCAATGAAGTTTGGCATAGTTTTAAGTTTCATTTACGCTGTGGTCGCCGTCGTTGTTGGTTTATCTCCTTAATTAATGTACGAAAAAAATGAGATGCACGTACAGAGTTGTTTACTCAATAAACCTTTCACTTTGAAGACGTCCTTGTTGCGGCCTTCGTCATTGTCGTTGCTGCTTACAAGTTACAGGACAGGCTGCAAACCGTAACAGCACCTGTTTTCTTCCTCTATTTCAGGATGAACCATTTCAAGTATTCAGTTGGCGCTCCACTTCATGCCACAGAAGCTTTTCCAACTCAGCAAAGTCAAATACAACGATTCTTGAATGAGGTGAGAGGAAAATAATTTCTAAGCCCTCGGGTACGAAAACGAAGTTTCCAGCTCCATAGGAGCTGCAACGAGATGAAAATGAGAACTTTCGTTGTTTTTTGTTCCCTAATTAATTGCGTTCGTATGAAGAGTTATCCTACATTCCCGGTCATAATTGTTGAAACACTTGCGAGGTTTTCCTTCCCTTCCGTTTCCATGCAAACGCGTGAAACCAATATTGAGGGAACGGGAGGGAAGCAATACGTGTATTCATGAAACGACTAAGTATATGTTGTGTTTTCCGGAAGTGTTTCAACAAATTATGACCGGGATTGTAGCTTTGTCAATGTGTCATAATGTTTACGCGACCAACTGGAAAATGAACGTATATAGTTAAACATACAAGACTGCATTAGTCCCCGCTTACATGGAGTAGAGTTTTCTCGGGAAGAAGGGTCACCCTTCTAGCCGAATAAACTTTAGCGAGTGTTTATAAGAGGAGAAAAAAAAGTCAACCCTTTAGCCCGACCAAAGACCTGACAAAAGCGCTTGTGCCACAGGTAACCCAGGCTCTGTGATAGTACCACAGTACGGTTCCAGTAAAATTACAGTGTTTGTATGGGGTAAAAATATCATCCTGAAATTTCTAGGAAATACTAAATAAAGATCAATAAAACTTACTCTGCAGTTAATTGTTGTTGTCCTTATTGCTCCAACGAAGTTTCGTGATCATTTGCCGTAATTTGTTCAAATTCACTCTATCTACAATAATAATATACAAGGTAGGAAACACGAGGTACCATTTTCGCCGACATGCTCTCATTCAACACAACTTTTTCCACAAAATTCGAACTCCAACGGAAAATAAACATGCCAGGATCGTAGAAATAGGATAGCAGCAGATATAGAAACCAATGAAGCTTTCCCAGATAGAGAAACGAATCCCACAGACTTTGACAAACTCGAAGAATATAATCCAAACACACCGAGAATACGCTCGCCGAAGCAGCCGGGCCAGATCAACGCGCGGCCAAGAAAATGANACTGTACAAAAAAATTCCATCCCGGGAGTCCTGGGGTGACCTTTCTAGGGACCGATACATCATTTGTCCAAAGCCACCCTCCCCTGCTGGAAAATTATTTGACAGAAGGCAATTGTTCTTCCTAGCCAATCACAATTCGCCAGAGCAAACCCCGCACACGCGCCTAAATTTAAATGGCTAAAAAAATAAATATAACCAGGAGAGTCTGCCGAGTTATAAGGCGCCCCATTTTGATTGAAATGTCGCTATCAAGGAAGAAACGTCCTTTTCCTGCTGGAGACTTAAAACCTGGTCCTGTAGAAAAAAAAAGTCCAACCTTCTATTCCTCCTTGAAAGCTTGGTAAGTAAACCGAGGTTGCCTTTAGTCGCCTTCGCGTTCGGAAATGGTCATTCAGCTGAGTGAGACAAAAATCTGAATGCGATGTTTTTAAAATGTCATTATATGTTTTCCAGGATTCTGAAAAACTATGAAAGGAGCGAGAAAAGCGATACAGTATTGCTCGACGAAATCAAAGAACGAGTTCTTCATGAAGGTTTTGACGGGACTTCAGAGTCGTCTGTTAGTATTGTTATATATGTCAGCCGAGCAATCGCGGAACTATTCGAAATGAAGAGCGTCAGAAAGCGCTTGAAGATGGGTGATAAAAAGGTGCGTACTAGAGTATTCCAGGGCCTCAGAAAAAGAATTGAAACTCTGACGCAAACGAAAGCCAACACTTGGAGCCATATGTACACAAATGCTCAGCAGCTCGCCAAACCCGGGTGGAGTGTTGTCAAACATACGCCAGACTCGATGAGCTTCGTTCGCGTTGAAAATGTCCGCTTTGACAATCAGACTGTGATTACTGACATTAACCTGCGCAAAGAATCTGGCAAAATCATCACCAACATCAGTTACCAGAAGCGGCAAATGGCCAGGGGGGATATCGATTCCATGGAGAAAATATTTCATGCAGAGTCCATACAGGCCAAAATAAAACTTTGGATGGACTACATTGATAGAAGTTATGTCTGCCAGGGTTTCGTAGTGAAAGAAACAGACGAGGTTCATGGGGACCCAGTATCAAAGCACTCTGTTACATACGCTGAGGATGGTATCGAAGAAACACAGATGAGAGGGTTTTCTTCTAATTGCAAACTCCTGTCCAACAGTAAAGGGGAATGCTGTTCCATCTGCAGCAAAACTAAAGATAATCTTAGAAGAAAACACTCTCGTCAGGAAGAATGCAGGGATAGACCCCTTATTCCACAGAGCTGCAACCACAAGTACATGTCAAGGGAGCAGCTCCTCTTTAAAGTCGAACATCTACAGAAACTGCGAACAGCAGAGAATAAGAAGAGAGAGAAAATTCAGACCGAGATGCTAGAAGTTGACGTGGAAGACCATGAGGACTTGTTCAGCATTCTGAAAAATGTTGAGAAGAAAGACGTGCCTGATGACATGCTCCTGTTTTGGGAGGAACAAAAAAAGATTTTGGAAACACCAAACAACAGACGTTACAGATGGCATCCTAAGTAAGTAGCCTAAGTAATCAGATGCAGTATCACTGGTCATTTTTTAGAATATCTGATCATGATCCTTAATTTTCTCACTGTGGGGGTCCAAATTGTGATTGGTTGCTTCCGAGGGCTTACACATTTGATGATCATCAGCATCCAGGTGACTTTTAAAATATGGAAATGACCTCTTCCCTTGCAAATTAATTGCAGGGTTAGAAAAAGATTCTGGTCACCTGGTTCCCTGTATAAACATGGACATGCATGGGAACAGAGGATAAATCAATTTCACATTGCTATTCTGAAATAAATAACTACATGAAATAAGTAGTTTCTTTAAGATGCATTGCAACATTTTCCTTTTCTTATTTTTAGAATCATGAAACTTTGTATTGAACTCTATGTCAAAAATCCGCATGTGCTTGACACACTTCGTGAGGTTATCTACCTGCCAAGTAATCGGGCAATAAGGTTAGTAAAAAGAAAGTGTGCAATAACAACTTCAATAGAGGACACATATTGCTTGCAACCCAGTGACAATTATGTTGATTTTTATATTTTATTTAATCTTTAAGATACCACAAGAATAAGGGAGGACAACGGCCAGGCTGGAATGCCAACATGCTTAAGTTATGCATGGAAGAAGCAAAAAAGAATAACCTCAAGCCAGAGGATTACTGGGGAGGGTTTGTCCTTGATGAGATGACAATCCAGGTAAGAGATACATTGTTATTTTAAAAAAAGGAAGTCAACAATGTACCAGAAATAACATGTGACATTAATATATTTGAATTGAATTTTTGCCAGGAGGACATAGAGCTGGTCATCAAAGACGGCAAACATCACTTGAGCGGTTTTGTTGAACTGGGAAAGATCCACTCTGACATGGAAGCATTGTCAGGTGAACAATTTTCAATAATGCAGGTTACAATAAAATCATCAGTTTCTGAAGTCAATTCAAAAGTGAAATAGTTGTCCAAAAAGTCATCTACATGTTTTATAAAGTAACAGAAAAAGTTATTCTTTTAAAAAAAAAATTCTTCTTGCCAATCAGTAATGAGGGACTGTCCTATTTTGACTGCATCATTTTCTTCAGCCAAATACTAGGGAAAATAAAGAAAATGGTAGACATATACATGTACATTAAAATGAAATAATTATGATCAAGTGAAATGACATGCTTTCATTTAATGAATTGTAGGAAAGGCAGATGAACCTAAGATGGCAACACATGTCCTGCAATTTTACTTCCTGGGAGATAGTGGGTTCAGGTTTCCGATCGCACAGTTTCCATCTGGTGGCTGTACTGCTAGTACACTGTATTTTATTTTCTGGGAAGGAGTCAAAAAGATGCTTGAAACTGGATTTACGTAAATATCTTAATAACTGTATTATTTCATTACCAAATTATTTGTATGATGTGTGATATTTCAGAGAATTCAATTATAGTGTGCAATCGTTGGTCTCTTGTAAAGAAAGGAGGAGGTTAATGGTGGAGAAAAATTCCACTGAGCTACAAATCATTTTCCAAAGAAAGCTTGTTGTTGGATTCCTGTAGAACAGAGAGTGTATAATATTGATGTCTTGTTTATATCTCCTTGATTGCTAGGGTGTATTATTGTATACTTGATGGTGCAGAAGTGAACCGCCAATTCATTAAGCTGCACTTTGCTGATGTAACTGAAGCCATAAAAGACAAGTTTATGACCCCAAATATCTATAATGGCAATTGCCCCATGATTTTCATAATGGATCCCAAGGTAAAACTGTCACATCCATTCAAAATGTTATAAACCATTATTGGATAAGGATTTTGTGATATCTGGAATAATCAAGGATGAGGTAAGTGTTATCTGCTGAGCCAAGCTGAAATCAAGGCGCCTGATAACACTTACTGAGACCAATGTATAATACTGAAAGTAGGTCCCCCCCCCCCCCCCCCCCCCCCCTTGTACCAACAAAAAAAAAACAATTTAACAAAAAAGAGGAACATATATTTAAAATAACTTTTTTTATATCAAACAAAAAAGGGAAAACAACAATATTTCGTTTTTGCATCACAACATCGTCGGGGCACTCGTGGGGTGTTTGGTGTTTAAGAAAAAAACAGTTATCTCTCGTGTGGGATTGTGACCTTATTTTCAAAAGAAGGCCCCCCCCCCCCCCTGCCCCTCTGTAGTCAACTATAAAAAGATAACTGTTACCAAAAGAGGAACATCTAATTATGAATTACTCTTTTAAATGATCAACAGAATGGCAATGCATGCTAATTGCTGGTTTGCACATGACATCATGGTGGCCATGCTTGTGGTGTGTTAGCTTTAAGAACAAAAGCATTTCTCTCCTGTGGGAACTATACCCTATTTTCATTAAAATTCTTGGAGAAAAGTTATATTGTATTGACCACCAAGACACCACCAACATAGTTGCCTTTTCATGTGGTTGAAAGCCAAGAATCCACTTGGATCTGATTGTATGCCCACAGGACCCCAAATATATTATATATTCAACTTGCAATTGTAAATCATTTCCTTATTAATGCTGGCTTTTTGGAACAAAATATTTTTCCCATTTCAGCATAATATTAAGAAACTAAGAAATAATATTCTCAAGAGCTCACTTGAAAAGACAAGCGAATCAACTAAATGTCTTCAATGGAACAACAAGCCTATTGTATGGGAACACTTTATCAATGCCTTCCGCTATGATCAAGGGGAATTCTCAATGTCCCTTCATGAGAAGCTCAAAGCAGAACACTTTTACTTAAACCCCAGCACCAAAATGAGGAATCACTTGGCAGAAGAGGTGCTTAACCAGAACATGTTAAGCTTAATGAAGGTTAGTAATGTAAACAATTGCAAACAACCTTGTAAAGAGTGATTGAGCGAAATAGACATTTTTATTGAATGATTAACTGTTCAGACAGTTACAGTGTACTATAGGTTAAATTCTTCTATTACCAATTATATTATTATATGTGATTTGCAGAAATACCAGTAACAATATTATCTGCAACGACATTTAAGCTACATAATAATATTAATATATGTAAAAATGCATACCTCTGATCCTGAATTCAATTTGTATCTGACAACTTATAACAATAATATTAATTTATATATATGTATATACATGGAGCATTCCTCTAGAAACCACATGCTGCATATTTTAGCTGCCAAGTTAGGAAGTTCCCTTTTTGAAACTCATACATAATGTTCTTAAGTAATAAAGTCCTTTGTTTCTGTATAAACACTAAGCATGCCACATCAAATTTGGTTTCTTACAGCAGTTCACTTTTCCATCTTTCTTTTACGTTTTTATTGTACATCCATTGACTTTTTCCTTTTCTAGGTGTAAATATATGATGTCGTACCACAAGTACAGTTCACATCCACAGGTAACAGCTACAGGTCACTATGCATCAGCTACAGATAAACATGCAGTACCAGCAAATATCTTCTTTACCAAATCTCAGGAGAAACTACAATGTATCATTTGTTATGAAAATCTGTTGATGGAAAAGTGACTATAGTAATGTTTGAAGTGACCTGTGGATTGTGACCTGTACTTTAGTCTCAGCCTGGTATGTTTAGCCCAAATTTTGGTAAATTACTTGGTCTAGCTACCCCTTAACCCTATACAAATGTATTGAAATCCCAACCTACTAAAAACTTTAACATGAAGAAATTTTGACCTACTTTAGGCATACAAGAGGCATCTAATGAGTACACCTGGGCAGGATGGAGAGAGCGTAGACTCAACTATACTGTTGCTGAGCCACAGCTCAAAGATGATCCAGCTGTTCAATGATAAACTCACCATTTCAAGCCTAAACGACACAAGATTACAAGAACTGAGCTCCTTCCTAAATTTCCTGAGCCAGTGGAAGACTGCAAGTGGCAGGGATGGGAAGAAGTTTATCTCTGAGAAGCTGTACTTCGACTTGCAATCAATGATTTATGGTTTTCAAGGAATGGTTGCCACAAAGCTGAAAGAATTCAAAAATGCAACCATAAAACCTGCCATAATAAACCAGGATATAGTAGAGAACCATTTCTGCCAGGTACGCTCCTGTAATGGTCAGAATAACAACCCAACGTGGCGCCTTCAAGAGGCATGTCAAAGCTCTATAAGGCATGGACAGACCACCATAAGTCGTAAAAGCAATGCAGGAATGTTAAGTGTTAAAAAGAAAGTCTGAGACTTTGATTGCAGTGTCTCACAGATAATATTGGAATATTGTTGTAATTAATTGACTTACACACATTAAGCTTGTTAAGCTAAGTCTAGGTGCAGTGATACAGCAACATTATTAGGAGCAATTCAAATTTATACCTATGGAAACCCTTTTACTCAAGAGAAGACTAACTTTACATAAAAAGAATTAGGACAGCTCCCAGTCTCAAGGTTAGCCAATTAAGTAACAGTGGTACCACTGCCACAAGTGGCTTTACTCCTATCAGTGATAGCAATCAAAGACCAAAAACTACACTTTCATAGTGTGAAACAGGGTGGGCCTTTAAGACAATTAGCATTAACTTCCTGCAAATAATATTTTTCTAAGGTCTTCCCAGGTGGGCCCCGTTTTACTACCTATTGTCTGATAAACCTGATGCGGATATGCTGGCTAGTGTCATCTATTTCAACCTGAGCAGTAAGATTATCCAGGCAATGATAATTTAGCATGGAGTCAGCCCTCCTCATGGCAGTAACAAGATCTTTTCCTATATCTGCCTTTGTACTCCTACTCCTGACTTCAAGTCCATAAGCCTCTGAAAGCTTAGTAAGCTCTACCTTTTTGTAAAGTTTGACAAACACTGCTTCGCCATAGGTATCTATGTATCCTAAGAGACGATTGTGACTTGTCACCTTCCCAGGACTTCTGTCTGCAGCAATTTCGTCCATCTTCACTTGAGCTTTTCGCACTTCAAGTTCCTTTTTTTTCTCTAGGACTCTTTTCCTGTGTTCAGCTCCCCTTTTCAGCCTATGAAGTAATTTTATATGTCTATTTTGCGCCATAAAAGATCAAGTTTATTCTATTCCCTGTCCACTTATTTCCCACTATTTAGGGATATTTATTCATTTATTAATTGCCAAATATGAAAATTATAATTCATCAATACAATATTTTAGTCATTAATTTATAGACATCATAGCTAGCCCCCTTCGCCCCACCCACGAAATAAGTTACTCAACTAAAGGTTAAAGTTGTATTTAAATCAATTTTGAGCTGTGGAATGTGTTTTGTAAAAAATACCTGCCGTCAGAAAAGAGACACGACAAAATTAATATTCATTCTTGGATAGGGACAAAAATACATGTAAGAAATTATGTCGAAGCTAAAATTTAAGTCACAGATTCCATATTTTTGGGTAAATACAAATGTAAAATATAATTATGCGCAAATAAAGATCGTTTCATGCATCATGATCGTCTTTACAGCGTTTTCAAGCATGCCAACTCTTAGTTAATCTATCCTTTCCGTGACCACAACGGTTTAAAATGAATCATCAAAAAATGAATCATCAAAAAGTAAAATTTCTACCCCACGTGAAAATAAATGTACAGCTATTTTTGCCGTGTGAGCATGCAACGCTCTTATATAATAATTATAGTTAGTCGCTAGCATTATGCAGACGGCCTCATTAGGTGAGCGTTTTAATTGTCTTTCAGTTCTTTGTCTTTTCATTACTTGGATCAACCTGTAGATAAATTTTCCCAAACATTTTCTTTTATTGTCTTTGTAAGCAAAATAACTTCCATTTATTGGGTTGGAAACTCAGAGTTCTCTTTAAAACGACTTCTTCGAGGTGTTAAAGCCGCTCGATCGAGCCCCAAAATTCTGCAAAACGAATTTGAAAAATACCAGAAACCGTTATTTTAAGTTTTGTCCTACCTTAAAATGATATCTTTCAAACATTTCCTCGCATTTGAAAGGGTTTCCTCGAAAATGATCGCCTGTCAGTTCTCTCCAGCCATTTTGTTCCTGTACGGCGTTTTCCCAGTCCCTCTGTATCCGAGGCAGCCTCCCACGCAGGCGTTTTTATGGGAGTTCGTTTTTCATCCCTCCCCAGTGGAGGGATAAAAAAACGCCTGCGTGGGAGGCTATATCCGAGGTCAATCGATAATCGTGGGATAAAGTGAGTGATAACAGCAGGGCATAGTCTGCCACACAGCCGCTTAGAGCGTTTTTAGTGACAAGGAGCGTTGCGTGTAGCAGACTAGGGCATGCCTGATTGAAAATCGATATGACCGGGTATTACTCAATCCCAACACGGGGCAGGGAATCCGAAGAGAGCAAACCAATCACAGTACTTGAAACACAATCAGATTACTGAGTGTGCATACTACGACAAGTCTCATTTAAATACTACTGAATACTCTATTAGCTCATTACCTGTGAGCGAGACGAAAATCCCTAAGGAACTGCCCTGCTCCAGCACGCATATACCTTTTAATTGTCAGTGTAAAGATGGTGTTAAGTGCCTCCTGTGAATAAATCAAGAAACCAAAATAATGGAAGTAAATAATTATTAAATGCATTGAAAATCTGATTCCTTTACACAGTGTTCAAATTTTACTGTTGTACAAAAATATTTGGGTCAGTTCTGTGATGAATTCATGAAGTTTTTAATACATAACCGGACCATTAATTTTTGGGGGCAAAAAAATTTTGGTTACCTCCTAGCAATTTTATTTCTACTATCTGTTACCGTGTACCTGGTCAACATTTCCTTGAAAACAGCTTCTCCATTTGGTTTGTAAGTTGGCATTGCTTGATACTGCAATAATAGCGTCCTCTACCAGTCTCTCTTTAGATGATGTTAGTTTTTCATTGTTGAGTTGTTCTACTCGTGCCTGTTCCAGGTCAACAAAGAACTCATAGACTGGGTCTACAATGTGTGCTAGCCCCCTGCAGCGGTACTGCCTCTCCTCTGTGACAGTCAGTGTTTCCGGATTCGCTGTCGTGACCTGTAGGTTCTCAAAGTTACTTGCGATCAAATTCTCTTCAATTAGTGAGGTAAGATAAAGTGCAGTCTTAACACTTTTCAGGGTGTTGTTGTTGCTTGAATTCATAAACTGCTTTATGTAAGTCAGTTTGTCATGTAGAACCTTCGTTATTGCCCAGGCTCCCACATATCTAACCTTGGCAAGGGCTTCACTAGGCATCTCCTTTACTCTTGTTGTCATGGGATGGCTTGCCTCGGTGTTAATAACATGTGCTGCCAGAGATGATATAAAAATCTTATACACTTCGATCATGAGCTCATTTCCAACAGCTAGTTGTAAACTAGATAGCTCAGTTACTTTGAAAAACAACTTCATGTCGGACATAAAGTCAGGTGACCTTGTTAGGAACATGTGCAGCTGTCTTGTATTTAGGGTCCACTGGTGGGGTGATATGTGCATTTGATCACCATCTGTTGCACTCAGCGTTTCTTCTATAACAATCTTCCCTGCTCTACACCACAAAACTTTTCCAATAACTTCGAAATCATCATCTGGCTCATCTAACAGTTCTTGAATCAGCAGATTCTTTGATTTGGCATACTCAGTTATTGGTTCTTGGACCACCATAGATTTCAAAAGGCCATTAACACTAAGACTGTCTGGTGGATTTTGAACGAACTCTTGTGATTGATCATCTGCTAGAACAGCATACAGAGTTGCCAAGTCAAGCATCTGCTCTGCTGGGTCCTCTCTTTTAAAGTATGAGCTAATGACTTGTTCAAATACTTCATTTAACTCTTCTGTGAGGTGAGGGGTGTCATCTGTGGCTGCAAATTCATTAATGTTTATATTCTCCTGGACTGCTAGTTCTTCTACCGAAAGCCTGGTATTTCGGCAACAGGAAAGATCTTTTTTTACCTCGCCTTGATGCCCTTTACAAACATCTATGCACTCCTTGACTGCAGGAATAACCTGCCTTGAAGCAAAGTTGAGAAC
This sequence comes from Porites evermanni, assembly GCA_942486025.1. Classification (NCBI taxonomy): domain Eukaryota; kingdom Metazoa; phylum Cnidaria; class Anthozoa; order Scleractinia; family Poritidae; genus Porites; species Porites evermanni. The sequence continues at coordinate 11,248 of CALNXI010003911.1, forward strand.
TTGTAGGTGTGCTGCTGATTGCACCCTTGAAAATGCCACATACAGAAGGCCAGGGACAAATTCATTACAGGAATGAAGAACAACAGCTGGCAAAGTCAGCCCCTGAGCCTTGTGACATGTGATCCCGTACATCAGCACCACTGGGTACTGTGTACGGGTTCCAACAATGTCCCCATGCCTTCCTCTCTTCTCCCATACTTCCTTTCCTAACTTCACCTTTCCCACATCCTTAAACTCTACCACAAGTGTATCTCCTTCCTTCCCAACGTACTTCCCCGCCGTACCATTTTTGAGTTTGTCACTCTTGTTCCAGATAAGCATCACCTTACATCCTGGTTTTAGTCGCAGGTGATACTCAGCTGGGCAAGAAAAGTCCTTTGTATCACCCTTATCTGTGGCCTCATACCGGTGTTCATCTGTGACAATACTGTTGAGTCGTTCTCGATTAAAGACTTGGGATGGCACTCTCTTAAAAAATATGTGTATGGCTTCCTCTTTAAGGTCTTCTGGAAGTGGCCGCTCAAGACTTGTTACAAATTCTTCGGTCTTCTTAGTACACTTCCCTAATCTTAAGTCTCGCTGGCATTCTAAAAACTCCTGTTCTTCCTGGTTTTGTCTCATTAATTTTTTAAGTTCAAACCTGTGAGGCATGGCTGTCTTGAACACAGGAGACCGAAACATGAATTGTCCATCATCCATTAAGTTCGGAACAGGACTGAGCTGCGTGAATTCTCCTACCATGATCACTTGAATCCCTCCCAACGGTTTCGCCCCACAATTTTCCCTACCTTGGGTGATTTCTAGTTGTATGTGATTGACGATTTCCAAAATCCTCCTGCTAGACATTGAAACTTCGTCCCAGATTAAACAGTTTATGTTCTTGGCGTTTTCAGAAACTACACTGTTTGAAACTGACCTCTTAACCACTTGCTCCCAAGGCAGCTCGGCTGTTTTTAGTCCGTAGAACGAGTGGACAGTGGATGCATGCCCATCATATACGGTTCCTGCGATTCCACTTGAACAAATGATCGCCACGCGCTTTCCCGATCTCGTCAGCTCTTTATATATTTCTTTAACCAAAAACGATTTCCCCGTACCACCCTGGCCTGTTATAAAGACGTTATGTCCCTCTCGAACTATATTCAGCACCTGGCGCTGGTCCTCAGAAAGTCTATCAAACATAGGGCAAGGTTATAAGTGCAAAGGAAATAACAACGAAGGAGGATTTACAAAACTTGAAACGAGCTAAAGATATAAGCGAATTTTGGCTCTTACCGCGGCATTTGGACAGCAGGACCAAATTCAAAGACAGGTGTCACGATGGTTCACATATTTAACCGATAGAGCGTTCACTTGTATTGACAAGAAGTCGGCGTGTTACTGCCGCATTAATCGCTAATATGTTAATCGCGTTAGTTCTTTGTTTACTGGTGCACGTGCCTTTCACATTCGTCTCAGTTATCGCAATTCATATTCTGTGGCAATTTTCTGTATAATTTTTGACATTAGTTTGTAAGCTTCTCCGTTTATTTACGATAGTTTCGCACGAGAGTTCACAGCAACAGTATCTCAGTCATCATCTACCTTTTGTTCAACCTTGTTTTTAACCCGCCTAGCAAGTATTTCGCGTTGTTATTTCATTAGTTTCATTACTGTTTTTTGCATTCCTTAGTAAAAGAAATGGGGCGCCTTGTAACTCGGCAGATTCTCCTGATTATATTACTTTTTTTTAGCCATTTAAATTTAGGCGCGTGTGCGGGGTTTGCTCTGGCGAATTGTGATTGGCTAGGAAGAACAATTGCCTTCTGTCAAATAATTTTCCAGCAGGGGAGGGTGGCTTTGGACAAATGATGTATCGGTCCCTAGAAAGGTCACCCCAGGACTCCCGGGATGGAATTTTTTTGTACAGTGCCCAGGCCTCATTTTCTTGGCCGCGCGTTGATCTGGCCCGGCTGCTTCGGCGAGCGTATTCTCGGTGTGTTTGGATTATATTCTTCGAGTTTGTCAAAGTCTGTGGGATTCGTTTCTCTATCTGGGAAAGCTTCATTGGTTTCTATATCTGCTGCTATCCTATTTCTACGATCCTGGCATGTTTATTTTCCGTTGGAGTTCGAATTTCGTGGAAAAAGTTGTGTTGAATGAGAGCATGTCGGCGAAAATGGCACCTCGTGTTTCCTACCTTGTATATTATTATTGTAGATAGAGTGAATTTGAACAAATTACGGCAAATGATCACGAAACTTCGTTGGAGCAATAAGGACAACAACAATTAACTGCAGAGTAAGTTTTATTGATCTTTATTTAGTATTTCCTAGAAATTTTAGGATGATATTTTTACCCCATACAAACACTGTAATTTTACTGGAACCGTACTGTGGTACTATCACAGAGCCTGGGTTACCTGTGCTTGTGCATTCTCTTTAGGGAACTTTAGCATCAACTACGGCGACGACAGCGAAAACGTCACTTTTGAACTGACCTCGCGTTTTTTCGAACTTTCTCGCGTTTATTTCAATTCGGTCAAAATGTCAAATGTAGGCGAAATTTCTTGGAGATTCCATTCACGTTTAGAAAGAGAAAGAAAAATTCATCGTCGCTTGTTTGTGTCCTCCATAAAACGTGAGATTAGGCATTTTCACGTCGAATTCGTGCAGTGACGGCCACGAATTGTACAAAAAAGCGTGCTGCACGTGCAAAGTTGTTTTTTGGTTAATCAACCTGTTGTTTTTTTGCTGTTCGAGTGTTTCCACTCACGTGGTCAGCATCTATGCAAATTCATTGGAGCAAAAGAGAGTGTTTGCATAAGAAAAGAGTTCAACTCCCAAAGGATTAGTTTGGGACACCAACATGGCCACCGTTTCATTGTTTTGGGACACCAATATGGCCGCCGTGACGTCATGTGAACACTCTATAAGGACAATTGTACGATGACGTAAGTTTACTACAACAACGAAAATCCTTCAGTTTGTTCCCTTCTTATGCAAATGAGGCCTATTGTTTATAAAACCTCAGCGGGATTGAAAAATTTAAATAAGAAAACAAAAACGAAACGAATTCTGGTAGTTGTAGTCAAATGTCGTCATCGTGAAAATGGCGTAGTAGGGACCTTAAGATCAGACGACGGCGGCGGCAACGAGAACGTCATTTAAGCAATAGGTTTAATAATGAAAACAACACAAGAGTTAGGAAATTTTTCAGTGATTTTTAAGTAGCTTTTATATTTCTGTATTTTCTGAAACTATTATTTTATTGTGTTTCTATATATTTTTAGGTGATCTGTTTTTATATGGGGTCTAGGACTCCTTTACAGTTCATCCTTTGGTTTTTAATCCATAGATTGAAATAAATAAATAAATAAACACTGACTTTGCACGTGCATCACACTTTTTTTGTACCTTTCTTTGGTCTTTTTTGCACAACTACGACGTGAAAATGCCTAATTTCATGTTTTAAAGAGGACAAAAACAAGCAACGTACGACGAAATTTTCTTTCTCTTTTTTAACTTGGATAAGGCTCTTAGGAATTTAACTCCAGGAGAGTTCGCGTACATGAGTCGTACATTCGACAAAGAAAGCGAGATGGAGTAATCGCGATGAAGATTGAAAAACCGCGAATCCACTTTTTTAGCAACGTTTTACCTGCCGTCGCCGTCCTCACATCTCAAGGTCCCTATTGTCTCGCCCTGACCGCGTTGACCCGCCTGAGCGAACCAAAGTGTTTATATGGAGAAAAACTTGCCCAGATAGGAGGTTACCCTACCATCACAAAAGCGTAACCCGGCTAGGCAGGCCACTCTTCTAGCTAAGCCAAGTTTTTGTTTCATGTAAACGGTTCGCCCAGGGTAGCTCGAGTAGAAGGGTGATTCTTCTGCCCGGTACAACTTTTCTCCATATAGATGGCGCCTTACGGCCTGTTTACATGGAGGTGGGGAACCCCAGGTAGGTGAGGTAACTCGCTTTGGTAGGGTAACCCATCTGTCCATATAATTTCTCATGTTAATTTTATGACGTTTTCATGATAGGTGGGGTGACCCGCCACATGTTACCTCACCTATCTGGGGTCTCCCACCTTCATGTCAACAGGCCTTTAGAATGCTATTTGTGACTCGCTAAGACAGCTGGCATTCACGGGCGCTACATTTTATTCAGGTTCTTGGAATATTTGTTGTTTTTCACAGGGATGGCCTGTGGTGGAATGTCGAACTTTAAACTATATTTACTACGATATACTACCAGCAGAGGAAAAAGCTAGGGTGGACGAAGTTGAACCCTTTGATGAATTTGAGGTATTTTTATGTGAATTGCTCTCATCTTTGTAGGTTTACATAGTGGTGAGTTTATATAGTTTATAGGTGCTGTGAGTATGTATGTGAGCTGCAAGTATAATGAGTGTGTCACGGAAACATGCTTCATTTCACTAATCCCGAAGTTCTTGGCAAGCGGGATCAAGCATGATACTTTGCAGCCTTCTGGCATGAATTTGGGCTGCGCAGTCTCAAATCTCACAGTTTTTAACGGGGCTGCTTGTTTGAAGCGGCTTCTCGCCCCTCCCCCCTACCCCTCCCTTGGCGGCGATGATCACATCCCGCTGCATATCTCACCTTTACCTAAGCAGTCGCAGATTCTTCCCATAACCCCTCTAAGGACACCCACTTTATACGGACACCCGTATCTAACGGACAGTTTCGTTTGTCCCGACCAAAAGCTCGTATATTTTCCCTTAAATTAACCCGCTTAATACGGACAACGGACATTTTCCTGTGTCCCGAGTCATAAACTCCCATATATCGTCAACCCCGCTTTACAGACACTGTTTATCTAAGCACTGTCTATGACTGGATATTTTATCAGTGAATACCTTCAAAAACGGCGAATGATCTTTTTAATGTTTTCTCTGATACTCCCCCTACTTGGCTGAGTCACAAGCCAAAGCAATCAGCACAAAGTAAAGTCGTGCATTTCAATGCCGTGTTTCAAAAACAATACTTTAAAAAGGTAATTTTAGTTCCAGACTATGGAAATTGGCCGTCAGAGTCTTTTAAATGAACTTTTCACAGGTACAGTTAAGGAAGAAAACAACGTTTCCTCGTAAAAATGTCTCCCTTAGTCGTTATATCGATAAAATAAGTGTCTGTAATGTTTTTCCAGTTTTTCTGACAAATACGGACACTTTGCCAGGTCCCATCATTCATGTTCGTATTGTCCGGTTTCAACTTATTTTACCGTGATATGACAATACATGTTGAGTACGTTATGAGTACCCTCGCCTGACTACATCGTTTTTATATCTGTCGCAGGAGTGGCACCTTATGTGTTCTCATTACATTATTTTGGTGGCCTTCAAAGGATCCTGTCAGAGTGTCAAAGATGAACTATTTCGTCAGCAAACTGGTACTAAAATAATTTTCGTTAAAGTCCCTGGAACACAGTACAGCATTATTGGCCAAATTACACCCCCCTCCAAACTCCCGAAGGGGGGAGAACACTACTTCCATAAAAATGGCAGGGTGCTCTTTCAAATACAGTCGAATCCCCCTTAACGCGACCACCCAAAACGCGAAGATTTAGAGGTCGCTCATGGGAGGTGGTCGCTTACGTGAATTGAATCACATGGGCTCTCTCTTCCGGGAAGAGGTCCTTATACATATAAGTTTTGTTTTTCGTTTGCTCAGAGTTAGTGCAGTACATACAGCGAATTAAGAGATCAGACCATGTGTAAAGCGGTCGCTTACAAAGGATTAAAACAATGGAAAATTATCAAACTGTCACCCCCAAAAATTGTGGGGAAGATCACCTACAAAGTTTTACTAGAAGTGGTTGTCAGGAGCCCATGCTGGTGGTCGTTTATGAGAAGTTCCAACTACAGGGCTTTGATCGGGAAAATTTTGGTGTTTTGGATTTGTTGACGCTTATGGAAGGCGGCTGCTTACTAGAGGTGGTCGCAGATGGAGTTTCGACTGTATTTGTAAACCTTCGTAAAAGGTTTTCAAATATCTCTTTGTAGACTCGGCTCAAATTCTTTTTATTCCTTAAGAGGTACGAAAAAATCCCTATTTTTTTTACCATTATTTATTATTTATAAGTATTTTTTTTCTGTTACGGTCCCGAAAAGATACCGCAACACATATGATGGCGGTCATTCGCTGTTACAGTGATATTGGCATCCCCGCGTTTTAGGCACCCCCATTCCCAAAACCCTAGTTATATGGGCAGCGCATCCCCGTCACATGTTACCTTAGCGATTTGGGTTAGGGTTAGAGTTAGGATTACAGGAGCCTAGGGGATGCCCATATCACTAGGGTATTGGGGATGAGGATGCCTAAAACGCGGGGATACCCATATCACTGTGACATCACCACTTTAGAACCGAGAAGGAAACTGGCCCGAGTCAACTTTCGTAAAGATTTCTGGGACGGTTACTGAGGACAGAGTAAAAAAATTGGCCAATAGCTGACGCGTTCCCAGTAACGATCCCAGAAGTCTCAGTTTCCTTCCAACAAATTGTTGCCCATAAAAGGTAGGACCGAGTCAGCTCCCCCGTCATTTTTTTAGGGGATTACCCCACGGAATTACATCGTGTGTCTACTCCTGAAATGGTCTAGACACATTTAAAGTCGTTTGGCGTAAAAACGGGACGCATAAAAGTAGCTGACAACATGGAAAGAAAAAACCAGATTTTTTGAAAAATAACAAAACGCTGACTCTTCCATGTTATTTCTGGACGAGTTGGGCGTAAATGCGTCCCAGTTTATGACGTTTAACGTCTAAGACGTTAAAGTCGTCTGCTGATAGCGTCTGAACGACGTACTGAACGGATGACTTTCAAGTCGTCAGACGTTCAATGCGTCTGTCTTATTTACCGTTTTTATACTAGACGTCAAAGTCGTACTGAGTCGTTAAACATCTCTAGCATAAAAACGGCCATTGTGACATCAGCTGAGAATTTTCTTTGCTTGCAATGACAAAATGCATCCTTCCTGCTTCTTTTTGTAGCTTTCCCCTTAACGTATCGTTCTTTTCCTTTAAGTGTTCTTTGTAGTCTTCCTTCTTTCCAAATGTGAAAAAATAAAAGATATGAGTTGTAATTTGTACATATGAACGCATTTGATCATCCCCATGCAAATTTTCGAGGTATAAGTTTTAATCTATTGCAATTGTGGTATGTGCGGTGGTTGTATATGTTGTGGTTCAGTTTTATAGTCCTTGGTTTAAATTTTATTTTCTTTTGTTTTTGGTTATGGTAAGATATGATAATGAGTTTGAAACAAAAGAACACAACACTTAAACCAAGGATAAAATTGAACCACAACATATATAAACATGTGTATTTTAATACTGTATAAAATGTGTATATTTATGTAACAAAATTGTATTATGTACAGTCTGGCTTGCTACGATTAGTTTTTTTTATTTGTTAGCCTGTCTAACGCTAACTTGAAAAAGTAAAGTGTTAATAATGGTTAAAGGTTAGCCAATCAATTTTGGTATAAATTGTAATTCTTTGTTGTTGTTGTTGTTTTCTTTGTTGTTGTTGTTTTTTCTACAAAAGAATTGCCTGGACAGTCAAGTATTATTGAGGAGGAACAATGGAACTTTCGCCCTGTTGATGTTTCTCCATCTTGTGACGGTCTTAAAAGGTAATAGTTCATTTACTTTTCCATGTTTGTTTTATGCATGTAATTTTACGTAACAAATTTCAGGGGAGCACGAAAACATTTTCCAAGCTAGAGTGCCGGCTATTTAATAAATGTATTGTAACGGTAGCAACAGCAAACTTTAGTGGTAACAGTGAAACTTAAAGGGAAGGCACGCAGCGAGTTTAAATCGTTTAAGCGCAAGTAAAGTTACAGCTCGTATCTAGAATGGGGAAAGTACAACTGATTCAAATGTCGTAAATGGTAGCCACTGGCTAAGCGGAAGCGAAGCGTGACAAGATTTGTGGCGGCGGCTGCAATGCAAACGGGGAAAATTTTGCATTTGCTGCCATGCGCGGGAAAACCTATGGCAGCTGCAATACAAGCGCCGGAAGTCATGCAGCTGCTGCCATCCGCGCGAAAACCTGTGGCAGTTGCAATTTGAGGTTGCAATACAAGTGCGGGAAATTATGCAACTGCTGTCATAAGTAGGAAAACTGCGGCGGCTATAATACAAGTGCAGGAAGTCATGCAGCTGCTGCCATGCGCGGGAAAATCCGTGGCAGTTGCAATTTAAGGTTGCAATACAAGTGCGGGAAATTATGCAACTGCTGTCATAAGTGGGAAAATCTGCGGCAGCTGCAATACAAGCGCAGGAAGTCATGCAGCTGCTGCCATGCGCGGGAAAACCTGTGGCAGTTGCAATTTAGGGTTGCAATACAAGTGCGGGAAATTATGCAACTGCTGTCATAAGTGGGAAAACCTGCGGCGGCTGTAATACAAAGTATGCAAGCGCAGGAACTTATGCAACCACTTCCCTGCGCGGGAAAACCTTTGGTCGCTGCGTTACAATAAATTATGTAACTGCTGCCATAAGCGGGAAAACCTGCTGCGGCTGTAATACAAGGGAGAGAAATTGTGCAACTACTGCCATGCGCGGCAAAACCTCTGGTGGCTGCAATACAGGCGCGGGAATTTATGCTATGGAACTGCTGCCATGCGCGGAAAAACCTTTTGGCGGTGACAAGTTAAGGTTGCAAAACAAGTGCGGCGAATTATGCAAGTGCTGTCATGCGCGGGAAAACCTGCGGCGGCTACAATACAAGCGTGGTAAATTATGCAACTGCTGCCATGCGTGTCAAAGCCTGTGGTGGCTGAAGTACAAGTGCAGGAAATTATGCAACTGGTGCCATGCGCGGCAAAAACTGTGACGGTTGCAAACGCGGGAGTACCCAGCTGATGCTAAGCGCGGGAATACACGCAAACTGCCGATGCAAACATACGGTCTGTTTCAGGAGTGGGAAGCGCGCTCTTGCCTTGACATGTTCGCTCAGAACTGTTGGACCTTGGAGGGTGTGTCATGGACATTTGAAACCATTCTTTTAACGACAAGCTCAACCGTAATCTTTGAAAGTGTGACTGTGTCTACACTATGCCGGTTGGCTGTTAGTATGAACAGCAACGGCACAGAACTGCAACAAGTTGTTCACACACGACAGGGTCTGGTAAGCTAATTCCCATTCCTCGCTCCTGAATATTTACTTCCCCCTCAGTGGGTTCCATCATTCACCATTTTATTTTTGTTTTCTTTCTTTATTTTTTCTATCACTCTTCCTGTCGTGAGGATCAGTGTTAAAATTTGGCATTAAAGATTGTACTGATCCAAGTCTACTAAAGATCCAGCTGACTCTCACTGGTTTGTTGTTGTGATTTTTTCCTTTAGAAGTGCTTATGGGTTCCATCCAGCCCTCTTTCTTACCTGTCCAAGGTGTGGCACAGAACCTATCCGATATGAAAAGCGCCACTTTCGAGATCGGCGCGGCGCGGCGTAGCGCAGCTTCGCTCCGTTCCAGAAGTCGCGCCGAAATCACCGTTCTTATGTGTCAACTTCAATCTTTACACAATAAAGCTGCAAAAATAATTTTAGATTTGCCTATTGGATCATCTGCTAGTGAGGCCCTGAATAAACTGAACTGGAAAACTCTCGCATAACGTAGGGCCGAGCATAGGGCAACTTTTATTTATAAATGTTTAAATAACTTATTTTCACGTCGTTTTAATATTGAATTCAATAAGGATAAACATGATTATAATACTAGATGTAAAAACAATATCCGTAAGAGTGGTGCATCTAATAGGAACTGGGGCCATTGGACCTCGACAAACTTTACCTCAAACGATTGGAATAAATTGGACCTTTCAATCAGACAAAGCCCATCATTAGCTAGTTTTAAAAGAGTGTTAAGAAATGTAAATAGTTTTTAGTTTAATTTTTATATATTCATATATTAGTCTTTATTTTTCCTTTTTGTTCTTTTTTAATTTTTGAGGACTCTTTTGTAAATCACTTATCAGCGAAATTGATATCCTCAATAAAGATTATTATGATTATCATTATCATTATCATTATCATTATCATTATCATTATCATTATCATTATCATTATTATGATTATTATTATGATTGTCAACAGAAGCCCTCTCCCGTATGATTTTCGTGTAGGCGCAAAAGTATTGACCACTACAGAAAATACCATAACATACCATAATCCTCTTTGTTTGTCACCCCAAAAATTTACATAAGCATAGTCTTCAGTTTCTCTTGGGAGTTAAAGTGGCCCCAAGAGAAACTGAAAACAATGCTTATGCAAAATTTAGGGGTGACAAACAAAGAGCATTACGGTATGTTATGGTATTTTCTGGAGCGGTCAATAATGTGAACATAGCCTTAGGCGCCTCTCCTTTTGGTAACCAGGTTTGGTCACACAGCCACTCCCAAATCTGATGGTAGCATTGTACTTACTGGCGGATTTGGTCTTGAAAATGGGAAACACATGCGGCTTAATGGTGTCCATTTACTGCATACTGTTCAAGGTATTGTTTGCTGTAAAAATTGGCAGAAAAAGAAACGCCCAGTGATGGATATGCCTTAATAAAAATTCTCTAATTATCTTACAATCTTGTGTCGTAGGAGGGTGGCATTGTATAGAAGTGACAGCTGCCTCGGAAAATGACTTACTTGGTAAGAGAAAAGATAATGTAATAGTTCCTTGTTTTTAGCATGCGTTAAGCTACAGAATAGCTCAAAAATCAAAAATAGAAGTGTAGGATGCTTAAAAATCTTCCAGATGGTTAAAAAAAAAAGGAGAAAAAACTTGGCAGTCCAAAAAAAATTGGTCGATTCGTCGTCCTGTTTGTCGTCAGTGTCTTGTGAACCAGAGTTTAGCTCAAATAAACAAAAAACGCTTTTTTGTGTGCTTGAAGAATAAACCAAGGCTTATATGCTTAGTAAAGTTATTACCTTACTTGCGTAAAGAAACAAAAGTTCCTAATTTTGCGATACTTACTGCTTGGATACACAAGACGTTTAACGCATAAAATTTCTTTAACTTTATTAAACTGTCCCAACTGAACCTGATTATGATGGTGATGGTGATAGTGTTGATGATGATGATGATAGTGGGGATAACGTTGATGACTGTGGACTGTTTTGTAACCAACATTTACCTCTTAATTTCAGGTGGTCGAATCTTTCACACAGCAACAGCATTAAGCAGCAGTGACATTTTAATATACGGCGGTAGAACGTCGCCAGCAAAGCCTTGTGCACAAACTCTTCTTTTGTCACTAACAAATAATACTGAATCAATATCTTCAAATTATTCATGCGGCGCTTCCCAAAGCGGCCGTTCGGAGAGTGAGTATGAAGGCGATAACGATTTTCAAAGCTCTCTCATCCCAAATCCGTGTTACAAACAGACTGTTTTAAACTGCGGTGGAGATATTCCAGAACCAAGATGGCGTCATAGTGCTACCCATGTCTTCCTTCCTGATGGTATGCTAAATTTTTCTAGTCTTGACGCATTTAGTTTCTGTAAACCGTTAGTAGTGCTTTGCAAATAGAAAGATTAAGCATCGCGTTTACGTCATACGTCAAACGGCAAATAAGAAGTTTTCAAAATGAGAAACGAGCAGATAAAAGCAGCTTTAAACGATTCTTATGGATAGAATTAGCGTGAATCTACCGATTTTCGTGCAGTTATAATGAACAGTAAACGACAAGTAAAGTGGAAACTTGGTCAGGTGCTACAAATTCACGTTTGCCGTTTGCCGTAAACGCGATGCTTAATCTCTGTATTGTTGGCTGGGCGGGCATATTATCAGCAGGCCAGCAAGTGACTGAGTGAGCCTGGGATCAGTTCCTTCTCTCTGTTTGTACGCTTACGTCGCACCTTGACCCTTTGCCATCTCGGACAACTAAAAAGCGGCTTCTCTCAGTCATACAGTCCTGCGAGAAATGGTCATTTCATCCTTTTTCAGACCGGGAGGACATCAAAGCACTCGTCTGCATGCAGGCCATAAATTTGAATAAAAACTCTCCGAGTCTTCCCCGAAAAATAACCCTTCCATCCATTCAATGTGATAAGAGTCTATTTTCTCCTTAGAATATCACGGTTTGATTAAACATAGAAGTTTTTTAACTAAGGAAATGCTTGCCAAGTAGAAAATGCTTACCAAGTAGAAAAACTATAAAGTCTTTAAAAACCCTGGGAACTGTATAAAGAGTAATGCGATAAATGTTCGTGTTGTGATAAAATGTAGTATGTTTCTAATTCACACTTATTATTTCACACTGTTGTTTTGGTTCTCACAGGTAGCGAAAATTTGCTCGTGTTTGGCGGTCGCACTCCTTCTTGCCTCGCTCTTGGAGACTGTTATTTACTCAATCTTAAAACGCGAATGTGGAGAAAGGTAACCACTTCTAAGAAGTTGTTTTCTTCGTTCGGTGTTAGACACACCAAGCTTAAACTCCCAAGAAAGGTTCCTGCGCAAAAAGGGTATGGAAAATCGCGCTAGTTGTTTGTTGTGTACCATTTACAAAAAAGTTTCCCGAAAATCTGGTTGGAAAGTTAATGGAACACCAGAAAATTCCACCAGAAAATTTCCCGGAGCAACGGCACATCTGAAAAGGTAGTTTTGTTTTTTCCGAACCAAATGATCCAAACGGAAATTCGTGTTCCATTTCTTCAAAGTCATCTTTTATAACAGTTTGAGGCTTTCGCGGCCGTTTTTCGGTTAAAGGAACTGATTTTTGCAAATGAAAAACACGATTCCGGAATGAAATTTACCTGTCCTGAATTTTGCGTACCATTTGCTTAAACTGTGAACCGTCCGGTTTGCCCATGTAAATAGTAAACAACTATAATAAGTCGCTTCTTTCAGGAAGCACCATTTTTTAGTTACCAGGACAACAAATACAAGCCTGGGATTTCGTGAAAAGCGAATAGAATTTAGTGGACTGGCATCGACCTAAAGGCATGCTCATTTATTCAACTCTACTACAATTTATTGTTTATTATAAAACGCAAACTGTCAAAATTTAAGCACAATGCACTTGCACTTTTCGATGCGATCCGTTTTACATATACTCTGAGGTGTTTGTAGTTAATCTCTAGTTACCGTTGCTTTGCTCTGTCATTAATTATTGCTGTTTTTATAGTTGCTTCTCAGTGGAGACACTGCTTCACCGCGTCATTCCCACTCCGCATGCACGTGGAACAACGATGTAATACTATTGGGAGGCCTGGACGCTAGTCTTCACGCCCTCGCCACACTTCAAATCATAGACACTCAGGTATAATTTCCTGTTTCAGACGTTGTTCATTTTAATACAGACTCTACACCTGTTTGTGCAAATATGTAATACAGCAAACACAATTACAAATTTGCAGATAAGGAGAACGACAAGATAGGAAAAAACTAATGCAGTATAACAGGTGGAGAGCTATGTTCTTTTAAGAAAACCAGCGGGAGTGTATTATCAGGTTTAAAAACTCGAGGCGAAGCCGAGAGTTTTTACACCCGATAATAGACGAGTTTTTTTGAACGGCTTCAAAATCTCTGATAAAGATCAACCCATTCTTACTCTAATATTTAGATTTGGGGTTATGTTGGTCTAAAAAATCGACGTAAAGTTTAGCCGTGTCTTTATCAGATATAAAGACACTCATTAAACATTAATTTCTTTTGTTTTTTCTACATGAATTATTAATGACTTTTTGAAATACTTTTAACAACTGAGCACAATATTTACAGTTGAATCTCTCCACAACGGCTCCCTTGGGGACAGAAGAAAGTGGTTATTATAGAAAAATGGCCTTGGTGGTGGCGGTGTAATATGACACTCCCCGTCCCCCCTCCCTTTTTTTTCTTTTTTTTTTTTTCGGGTAAGGTGACTCTTCACTGCGAAATTCGCCGAACTTTGACATTTTCAGGGAACTGGAATAAGCACGACAAAGTTTGAAAAAACACAAATTCATTTTAAGGGTGACGTTTTTGCTGCGGTCGCCGCCGTCGATGCTAAAGCTCCCTTTTGGCAGTTGGGAACGCACTTTAGTGCCGTTACCGTTGCAAAGAGGTTTAAACAAGAGTCAGTGTATAGATTGTGCGCAAAAGTGGCCGTTCTAGAGAGGTGGCTCTTAGTGGTGTTGCGACTGTATTTCTAAATTAATACTGAGCAAAGTAAAACTTTTGGAGAGCAAATTTGAACTGGTTTCTAGGAGGTTTTTGTTGGATTATTTACCAACTTGTCCTGGGCATCAAGCCATCTCATCCTCACGCCTGATTACTAACAAAATGATATATGCTTTGCTTTCAGGTAAACCCCATGGCTCTACGGACACTTAACGTTCAGCCTGCTTTATTACCAAGGTATCGTCCCACGAAAACTTTAATTCGTAATTATTATGAATCTTGTTGCGGGCGACAAGAGGAGCCCGCAATACTAATATCCAGACCCACTTTGTTCAAACGCTGGTACTCATAATCTGATTACGCGTGGTTTGACCACCTATCACGTGAAACTTACGCAAAGCACAGCGTTCGGGCAAAAGTGTTTTGACCGATCGTTGTCGCCCGCACTCCGTAACCTTCGGTTATTTGTAGTAGCTTTGTAGTAGCTAGCACGCATGAATTTGTTTTTATAATTTCGTCAGAGCGAATCTAGCATAGTTTGCGATGAATCTGTACGTAGCTCTATGGTGAATTATCTGCAATAGTTAGATTGCTCGATCGGCTTTTTGGCGGCGTTATTAAAACAGTGAACACCCGCGAACAAGAACCTAGTGGATTAAGAACTTCCTGACAGAAGATTATTATGCACCTTTTTCCATTGTATTTTTTTTTTCAGATACTCTCACACAGCTCATGTTGTTAATGACCATCTTGTACTGGTGGGTGGAGTCTCCCCAAACTCTGCTCACACCCCTGGGGTAGTTCTTCTTAATCTCAAGTCTCTTACTTGGAAATCATTTTCCCTTCCGGTAAGTGCTTTTCTGTTATCACAATATTCTACTATTCTAGCTAAAGTCGTGCACGATTTCACAACGAGACTTAGGCCTGTTTACATGGAGGTGGGGGACCCCAGATAGGTGAGGTAACATGCGGCGGGTCACCCCACCTATTATGTAAACGTGATCAAATTAGAATGAGAGATTCTATGGACAGGCAGGTTACCCCACCTAAGCAGGTTACATCACCTACCTGGGGTCCCCCACCTCCATGTAAACAGGCCCTTAGATAGCTGGAGTCGGCACATACAATAACACAGGAAATAGGGTCTGGAACCGGGGGGTGGTCCTGATCCCGCTTTCCCGCTTTCCCGCTCCTTTTTCACTACAATCCCGCATCCCGAACTGCAGTCATCTCTATCCCGGATACAGGTAGTTTCTTGGGGTTATCGGACGTTTCGATACAAAGCTCTTACGATCCCAGTCATTTCGATACAAGTTTATTCATTCTAGGTGTACATAGTTCCACGTTCTTGGCTTAAAGAACGACGATATTCACCCAAAATTTCACTGCTTGAGTTTGTATCGAAACGACTTGTACCGAAACGACTTTGCATCGAAACGACCAGTAGTTTCTTGGTGTTGCGGAAGGATGCAATCACCAAATGACGTAATTCAATAGGTTGAAAAGACACTGAACAATGTACACACCATACCACCACACCATTTTCTTTCCCATAACCGCATCCCTTGCCGAGAATTTGGCTTCCTGTGGAGCGGTCAAAACCCATTTTCCGTCAACAAATTTTGCGTTTTGCCGAATCCTACACAATATTTAGGTCAATTCCTGGATCCCAGGAAAACACAGCTTAGCTACTAAACTGTGTCCCAGCCAAATGTCATTTGAAAACTACCAAAGTAGTATTTTTGTTTATTATTCTTTCTTTTAATTTTTGTCAAGACCTGTACAGCCCCTCAAAATCCCCTGATGCTTCACAATCACCAAAGTGTCATCTGGGAAGATTCGCAAGGTATTGTGGTACTCGGTGGAGGAGGAAACTGTTTTTCATTTGGAACTCATTTAAATGACTTTCCTGTTTTGATAGATCTTCCACTTCCTTGACAATTTAATCAATAAAATACAAGGCGTCCTGAGGTTATTTCCAGCCGTGGTTCTTAGAGCAAAGTACGAGTTGATTACAGTCGGGAGTCTATTCCTCCTCTAACATTCCATTATCGTTAAGTGACTGGTGCATCTGTGCCAATTACGAGAACATTTCCTTTGAGTAATCCCTTTAAATACCCACGAAACAAAACTAACGAAATCTTGACTTTACGATTCTGGAACTGGAAGGTGGTATCCATGTTCGAGACAATTTCTAAAACGCAGTATAATTATTTTGATGAACGTGCACTTCATAAAAAGAGGTATAATACTTCAAACCCGCAAAAGCCTCATAACTGAAGTACGGGGTAGAACAGGGGTTGCTTATCATTTACACAAACCACCCGGGTGGAAATCTTCTACATAAAAAGGGGTATAATACTTCAAACCTGCAAAAGCGTCAAAACTGAAGTACGGGGTAGAACCGGGGGGTGCTCAGCATTTACACAAACCACCCGGGTGGAAACCTTTTACATAAAAAGGGGTATAATGCTTCAAACCCGCAAAAGCCTCATAACTAGAGTACGGGGTAGAACCGGGGATAAAAAGGGGTATAATGCTTCAAACCCGCAAAAGCCTCATAACTGAAGTACGGGGTAGAACCGGGGGTGCTCACCATTTACACAAACCACCCGGGTGGAAATCTTGTGCATACAAAGGGGTATAATACTTCAAACCCGCAAAAGCCTCATAACTGAAGTAGGGGCTCGGAACAGGGGGTACTTCACCATTTACACAAACCACCCGGGTGGAAATCGTGTGCATAAAAGTAAAACTACAAAATTTGACGAGATGAGAGAACGAGCCGCTACAACGTATATCCAAGTCAGCTGAACAGACTGAAAAGCGTAAATAATTGCATCGCTGCAAATCACAGCCCATATTTTCTGAAGCTTCCAAAACGGAGTAGGCGAGCCATTTGATTTTCGAACCGAAATTTCTGATTTCCCCCTTGAAATGGTAAGTGTTCAAGGTTTTAACAATTGGCCCCTGTAATCTTTCCAAAATTGGGACCAAGTGACGGCAGAGGCCTGTGAGACACACGGCCAATCCCGAGCGACAGTATTTGCGTTTTGGCGGACGAACAACTTTTCATTTAAAATGGACCACTCTGCTAAGTAAAAAAAAAATATGTATTTACTTTAAATTAACACAAACTCAAAGTGCTTGTTACATTTTTTTATTCTGAAATTATTACAACTCGTATAACTTCTGAGTTTGTTATTTTAGAGGTACATAATCTCTTGAGTAAAACGCTACTTATGCCTTAGGATTAAAGGATAACTGCTGAAACTTTCCACGAAACTCCTCTTACTTGCGGTGACTCCCCAAAACTTGTATGTCATTAACTTTAACTTGTTCTAGATTCATACAAGGTCTACGTGTTTATTGCATTTAAGCGGCTTAATTTAGTTAGGAGACACGCTTTGCACATGATCAAAACCTGCACGACCAATTGCACTTCCAGTTCCCTTTGAGGTCGAAGTCGCAACCGCAGTCGCAATCACCGCCACACCAGCTTGGGCAGAAACCGGGGCAAGCCTTCCGCTTCTCTCGGCTAGCAACTGCTGGAGCTCCTAAAAAAAAGAAAACTATTAGTCAGGCAAAAAAAGCCTGCTTCGAGACGACTGACGGATTGTCAGAGAAGGGATGCACTGAACGTTGGAGAAAGGGAGGGATTAATAATACTGACACGGTTCCAGATATTGTCAAAGGGGTAAGTTTTTCCCCTTTTTAGGCGTTTAATACGTCCTGGTAGCAAACTGTCTGTTAGAAGTGCGATTAATTTTTCTCAAACATCAGGAAACCACTACGGTATATAAAGCGACTTTGTTCCTATTTAACGATAGCATGATTAGCTTACACACTAAGATTTCACTGGCCTGCAGAGGCGACCCTCGTGTTTTGCTGCCACCTTTGAGACGCATAAAATAGTGTCACTCTCTTCTTAGGTTTTTTTTTTCTGGCGGCACCCCAGCTCTAGAATGGCTTGGGTAAATTACATAGTGAACGAGTTAAAAGGGGCATCAAATGGTTGAGGGATGTCCACCCTCTCGATTGCACTTTCCCACTCTGTCGCCAATACTTCCTGCTTTCAAAATCAAAGATGGCGACTTGACCCAGGAAATACAGACTTAGAATGCGAGCAGGCTTAGATGTACGATTTCGAGGAAAGTTTTAGCGCGAGAGGAAAAGAACACAAGTGAGCCCACACGCAGGTTAATACTAACGGCACTCTCTCACCCGTAGGCTAGCCAAGCGCTGTCTAATCAGAATGGCACTTTTATTGCTTAATCTCGCCATCATTTACTTTTTGCGAAGTGCATACCCCCAAACTTCGTTCAATTCCTGTTCTAAATAATTGCTGTCCAGCGAATCAAATCATACCTTCACTTGGTAGGGCAACCATTGTCATAGCGACAGCCACAAGCAGCAGAATAACAAGACGATTCATGACGAGCTGAAGGGCAAGAATATTTTAGTTTTGTCTTTCAGTTACTAGACACTCTGATTGGTCAATTAAGGGGTTTCATGTTCTATCGTTTGGCCCACTAGATTGAAACCACCTTGTTACTATCCTCAGTGTCTGAATCTGTACTGTAAATTGGAAACGCGGTGCCATAAAGTTTTGGATCTACTTAAAAATTCAACGGAAGCTTTCATATCTTGTATCACTGGTAGGTGCATGAAACAAAGGCTCGGTGCAGACGAGAAACATCAAGTTACCCGAAATTTGTTACTAATTCGAACTCAGGCCCATTCAGAGTAGCTTTTTTAGATTTATATGCCTATACGAACTAGCACGCTCATTGCTATCTACTTCAAGGAACAAAGGGCGAAACTTACAACTTTTTTAAACCACTTACAACGCTATGATGCAGGTTTGAGCCTTTTCTGTGTTTTACCTTCGTGGTACTGCGAGTGTCGGATTTTAGTTAAACTCGATTGTCTGACTGAACGTCGGCGGCAACATGCGCACGGTTCTTTCCGTACTGAACTACATCCGTGTACAAACCCATTTTAACTTTTCTAGGTCGGAAACAGAATCACTTTTTTCAAAAGAAAGCAAAATTATTGATTAGATTCTGATCTTTTTGCTTCTCAACTGTAAAGAAGGAGCACAGTAGGAGGCACTGCCAACTGGGAAAATCTACTTTTGGCACGTTTCAGGGATAAGAAAGTGTGGGACTTTCACAAATTGTGGTTCATAAAATAACCAAAAAAGGGGCACTACTGTTAGAAGAATACAAATTTTTTGGCACATTTCCAGACATTTAGGGTGCATGGATCCCCCGTGTATGATTTTGCTACGGGTTGGGTCCATTCATGAAAGACCTCCTTTTGTTCACAAGCAAAGCAAATATTTTCGAAAAAAGTGGAAAGCGGTGTGGAAGAACTAAGGTTTTGAAAAAAGATTTTGGAAAATTATGCGTATTCTAAAAACATCTTACGGGCTACGCTACTGCACTATCTTGCTATATCCAGCCGGAAGTCCTAGCTGTCTAACAGCTGCAACTAGGAAAGGTAAAGTTAACAACCAAATAGATGTACTTACTATAATGCAGTTGAATAACTTCTCAGTTCTTCACACCAAAAGACTCTGAAGTCGAAATTGAAACAAGTTACTCGCTTGCAGTCAATTTTGTAACAAGCTTTTACTTCCTTGATATCGATTTACTACCGCGATACTTGTTTTTCTTTCTTACCTAAAATTAAACAACAAACCATGTTACGTGTTTCAGCAAAGCGTATGTTAGCATTATTTCCGCCGCCAGAACGAGGTGCGGAGCTGAAACCAGTTTTTTAATCCATCGGCACGGGAAAGTGCCAAGTCAAGTTTGCCTCGGTTTAACTTGAATTCAAAGATAGATTTAGGAAAGGTTTTGACTGAAAAAAGCCGAACTGAAAAGCATTCCGACTCCCATCTCACCTATAGGGCGCCGTTTGTGAAATATTATTTAGAACAAATTCATGCCTTTTTTCATTATTTGCAAATAACGATCAGCCATAGAAAATTTGTTTATAAATAAGGGACAACTAGTAACCGAATGATATGTAAATCGTCATTTCCTGTCAAACGTGATATATAGGTAATACCGATCTCCAGGTTAACTTCATTATCTTCCTCTTCATAAAAAAATGGACATGCCAGCATAACGGGAACTTCATTATTCATAAATGATAGATTTGCCAACATATAGGTTAACATCATTATTTATAAATAACGAATTTACTCTGCGAAGTCCGAGAAGCAAGTACAAATCGAAATCGATCGCCAAAAGTATTTCTTGATCGCTTAAACGGCAGCGAAAACAACTCACTTTTTTATAAGAACGTACAAATATTTTCACTGAATTTATTTCTCGAAGATATTAGCGCTTATGTGCAACTCTTCAATCCGAGTCGAAATATAGTCTACTACTACTACTACTACTACTACTACTACTACTACTACTACTACTACTACTACTACTACTACTCACCGCAGTACTTAAATTGATTTGCAAAATAACTTCCGCTTGTGCTATTGCAAAGTACAAGTCAACCCGCTCTTCATTTCACAACTATCACACATAAAAGAATCCGTTAGGAAGTTTCAGTTCAACACCAAATGCATCGGTTTTGGTCCAACTAACCTGAGGATGAAATTCGTTCTGAGAGAGGAAAAAAACAGAACCTATATGAATTTGCATGAGTTTTTTTATTCAACACAAGTTACGTCTAACCATGTGCCTTTTACTTTTGACATATTTTTTAAAGAAAAGACAAAGGTTGTCGATAAGAAACGCTTTTTGACTGCTTCTAAAATACGATTACCCAACCACCAAGTGTAGGTATCAGCTAATTTTTTGCTGTACTATGTTGTAATGTCCACATCTGTTTGTACCACTACTACCCGGGTACTACTACTCTAACTGCTTATAGCTGCTTATCCCATTGGACGTCACATCTTTAACCGCACAGCTGAAACAATCTCTAACAAGTGCAAATCTTCCAACTTCGGTTAGTAACATGTCTAAAACATCCCGTATGTGCCTTTCCTTTCCCACTGCCTCCTCAGTCCTCCTCTTTCTCTTTTCCCATCTATCTTTTCCCTCCAAGATGATTTTTTCCAAGCCCTCACTTCTTTTCAAATGGTCACTGAATACATTAGCTTTTGGTTATGAAGATCTCTAACTATTGCATTGATCTTCCACTCTGAGTTCCTCCCTCGCTGACTTTTGTTCTGTGCTCAGTCTATGATATTTTTAAATTTTTAAAACTTTTCTACAGCACTTCATTCCCCCCCCCCCCACCCTTCCCCGAAGGGCGGGGTACTCCCTTATATAGGCCATATGGGCATGTGCCGCCCAAAAGGGTATGGTTTTTGAGCCGTTTCGGTCTGAAGACGGTTGTAGACTTTGTCACTTTGGTCTGGAGTCGGGTTTGGTTTTCGAGGAAACTGCGGGAGTGGATGAACGTATTTATCGTTTAATTCCAATTGAATATGGAAGAGAAATATGCGAATTCGAAGTGAATTTTAAGAAATCTTTTCACGACACCACAAGCTTTCTAGCTTTAACTCTTATCGTGTCAAAATGAAGGTTTTATGTTATGTTATGTTTTTTTGTTGGCGTTCTATTCTAAGTAATGATGACCCTATGGCTCTTGTGATGACATAATTTTCTTTCATAATTTTTTTCAGATCTGAAAACAGGTGTGAAAAATTACATTATTTGGTCTGAAATAGGGTCAGCATTTGGAGAACCGGGCGGCACACCCCCACCAAGAATTCTCAGGAGTACCTCCCCGGGTTCATTTCAAAAGCGTTCACTGACACTATAAAAAGAAACTTCACAAAAAAACTTTGTTTCACAGACAGCCGATACTCTTCAAAAGAGTTTACCCATATAGAATGGTGCCTTACCGCTCATATGATACTTATAACAGTTTTGTATCATCCCACCCAATTATCCCACTTGAAATATGTCTTGATCTAAAATGAATACAAAATTTACTTATAACCCCAGTGTCTTTTAAGAAATTTACAGGGCACTGCGGTACTCGATGGCGGAAGGGACTGTTTTTCGTTTGGAACGCATTTAAACGGCGTTCCTGGGTAAATTTACTTTCCTCTTTTTTAGCAATAAGCAATTCTGCAGGACGTCCCAAGCTGATGGCTTCCAATATCAGGAGCCCATTCTTCCTATTGTTAAGTGACTGGTGTTCCTGTGCCAATTAGGTAAACATTGCCCAGCGGTACTCTCCAGAAGTACCTGTGAGGCTATGTGGGTAGGTGCTACCCAACGAAATCAACGTTACGACTCTGGAATTTGAATAGAACAGGGTATCGATATTCGAGATATTCCCTAAATCGAGCTATGATATTTTTTAGGCTCACAACCTTCATAACTGGGGACGGGGTAGAACGGGGAACTAAAACGTACTTGACCCGTTGAATCTTTCTAACTCGGCGTCTTCTGATTACTTACGCCTAAAAGACACAAACCCACCCCGAGCAACGTTACTTGCGCTTTTGCGGGGGAAGCAACGTGTTATTGAAAAAAGACCAGTTTGCTGAATAAAATATATATGTTTATTTTAGATTAACGCAATCAGAATGATGGTTACCATTTCTTAGTTTGAATTCATTTTGACTTGTCGTGAGTTGAATCACTGGCTATTGCAGAGGTGCATAATTTGCAGAGTTTTCTGCCTACACTTCAGGATTTGCAGATAACTGCTTAAACTTTCCCCGAAACTCCTCTTGCTCGCAACGAATTCCGGGCAGCTTGCTTGCATTAACTTTAACTTGCGTTAAATTATTACAAGGCCTAAATGTTTATTGCTTTGAGCTGCTCAATCAACCACTTTAGAAACGAGAAAAAAACTTCGCTGAGTCAACTCTCGCAAAGACTTCTGGGACTGTTATTATGGACATGGAGAAAATTGGCCAATAACTGACCCACGCGGTGAAAGTCATCAAAGTTATTAGGGGGGCTGAAGTAACATTCTAAGGGGGAATCGGCTAAATTGTACTTTGTTTAGCCCCAAATCCTCCGCCCCCCTCCCCTCCCCCGGTGATAAATAATGACCGGTCCCTTACCTCCAGAAGGCACACCGGAAATGGATATACAGTCGAACCTCTCCACAACGGCCACCCCTGGGGCAGAGGTAACTGGCCGATGGGGAGGTAGGAGAGTAAGATGACAATTTTTTTTAGGGGGTACAACATGTCTATTCTGCTAAGTTCATGCTTACTATATCCCATGATGGAAATCCAATAATAAGAAATTATATATAGATAAAATACACAAGAAATGTGAATAATGTTTTGAATCCGCAATGTTGCCGTGGCAAAACGAGCAAGTTTCGCAACATTCGCTAGAAGTATCGTAGACAATTTATGCTTACTGCAGTGGTATAACTGAAACAAAATCAAGATATTTAGACTGTCCGCCGGGACAAAATAAAGTAACCGTTGTCGAGAGGTGGTCGTTAGTGGAGGTGACTGTTGGAACGGTAATTGATATAATGGTTGTTTGTAAAACCTAGACCAGAAACCTGTATACAGTTGATGAAAAAAATCGGGGATAGGAAAGACGAGCACACAAGATCTTTGAAAATTCTTTCACATTTCCTTTGAGAACGCCGATGTCTTTTTATTCTTATAAGTCGATCCATTAAAGGCCGATCAGTTATTGAAATGCTTCTGTCAGGAGTCAAGTTTCGTTCCTATAATATTGAAAAAAAGCCAAATCCTCTTCTGGTTATCAAAATATATTACTCTTGTACTGAAATCTGGCGTGTCATAGCGTGTCTCGTTGCACACTAAATATACTGTATTTCGCATACTTAGGGTGAAGTCAAAAAAAGAAGTTTTAGACTGCTTAGCTCCACTAGAAAAGAAACCGATAGTTATGCAGTCTACGAAAGGTTTGGCGTGCTAACTTTCTAGCTCCCACAGAAAAAAATGGAGAAGAATACAACCTCGTTCCCCGGAAAGGAGAGAGCCCTGGGAACTAGGTTACGCAGGTTCGGTTCTTTCTTTGTTTCGTCGCAGATGGGATACGCTTTAAACCATTCAACTCATGGATTCGCAATCCAACTTCTGCTATTACTTTGGTACTACACCTGTTAACCAGCGCTTTTTATGCGATTGTCACACATACATATAATTATAACTATTCGTTAAGGAATTTTAGG
>CALNXI010003912.1:0-7500 GCA_942486025.1 Porites evermanni
ATCACCGATGTTTCGAATTCTCTTCTTTCTTCCAAAATTTTTTCCCTTTTTGACATCATTCTAAGCTCAGCTCACAACAGCTATTATAAATTTGTATCTGGCAACAGTCAAAATTAATGTTGAAAGCAGTAAATTGGTAAGTAATGCACTCGACGCCTGCTGGTAAAAAATATAAATGACTTGAAGTTTTCTCAAAGCTTCATTACAGGGAGAAGAACAATCTGACTCTTTAGATAACTTTAATTTTATCTTTCTCTTTGATGTCTAGATCTTCATTCCTTGATTCTTCAGCTTTATTCAAACCTGTTATAAAGGGTAAACTTATAGTTAGTATGAAAACTCACATAGAGCTGAACCAACTTGTGATGTTTCTCAAAACTTCACCAGCTTTAAACATTAAAAAGTTTATTCATTGGTTGAGCTTAGAGGTGCAAATTAATTTTTAAATAAACTTAAGCGAATAAATACTGATACTTCAGCTCGACCAGCACCTCTAAGCCGGCTAAAACTAGCTATATCTAATAAAAAGCTTCTTTGATCGCACTAAGATTTGTGTACGTCATAAAGGCTTAACCAAGGTTATGACTTTCATGAATTCTTTTTTCTAATGGTAATATTATTGAACATGGGTTATTACACACTTTGTGAGGAATCAAGCATTCTGGAAATAGAAAACTAGAAAAGTAATAACAACGAGACAATTTGAACCTCCTTAAGATTATGATGATTTGAAGTGACTTAAAAGACTAAAGGCGACCTAAGGCGACTTACGGCGCGCAGTTGTAATTACAACCTTAGTCATAACTATAACAAAATTGTCAAATCTGACTGGCTATCAACTGCACTGATTTCAGTCTTAATCGGACAGTTTAATAGGACAGTACGCGTCATCACGCGTGCACTTAAATGGCTTTATTTTTTTACCGATAGCAAAAAAAAAATTGGAATTTCTCGTGTTTCGATTGAAAAAATAGCTTATTATATCAACAATTTTGTTAATTAATTAATTGGTAACAGAACTTCGTGTCGCCCAATTCGGTGTGTAATCATACTCGTGATTAAACAAAACGGACTCCCGCTACGCGGTCGTCCGATTTTGTTAATCACTCGTATGATTACAGAGTCAGTTACTCAGTCCTGTTACCATTAATTACGTAATTATTATTACGACCTTAAAAGGTCCCAAAGTAGGCCTCCTTCAGATGGGAAAACTCTGATATAACGCAACCAATATCATCGTCATTGTGCCTGTATGTGTGCAGAATTTCAAGAGAGCTCAATCTCTCGTTTGTTACCCCACTACAACGCTTCTTGTCTTCCGTTTATTGAATAATAAAAAGAATAAAGGAAATAATAACTCAAAGACACCAATATAATGCGAAGAATTTACCAGTCACCCCGATTCAATGACAAAAATGCTATCAGGAGTTTATTATTTTATTCATTTATTTTTTTAAGTTTTCAGCTGTACGCATGGGCGTAAAAAAAAAAATTGTGCGTACGTTGGACGCTACGCTCTTGACATATTTCGTAAAGATTTCGGATGTCAACAGCCAAGCGCGAAAAGTTTATCAGTGGAACATGCAGACCAGGCTAGGGTAAGGGCTAGAGGTAGGTTAGATTTGGTGGGCGATGCAGACCTGATATATTTGTTCAAACGTAAATTACATAGTTCCTGAGGTTTAGAGAATTAGCTCTTTGTACTCTTAATAAAAAGTTAATGCGAACAACAAAGACTTTTGCTGTAACCTACTGGTACAGACCACCAAATTAACCTATATTGAGCTGTTTTTTGAATATTTATCCCTTTTTAAAAAGACTGGATTCCCAGCACGTTAAACATTGGACGATAAGAAATTGGATTTGCTTACCAACAATAACAATTAAATAGGGTTCTCTTGAATGTACCGATATTTACCGTATGGCTTTTCTATTTACACCTTAAACAAGTACCCTTAACAAATAATAAATCTTTTTTTCACTACTCATCGAGACGACATCCTTTGCTGTGGGATGTCTTACGTTGGTATGAGTGATCATAGTGTAACCTTTATTCCTACCATAAAAAATAATTTCAATTTCCTCTCTTTCATTAGTTGTAGACAAGTTAAACACTTAAAATCGAATTTCGCTAAAGATATTTCGGCACGACAGTCGTTAAGTTATCCGAGGTTTTCTATGTTCCAGCTAAAACGTGTCTTATCCAAGAATAAGTGTCACGGTCTATTCTTAGCTAAGTCGAGTCCTATTACGCAAGACCAATCTTATTTTTCCTCCTACAAATGGTGCTGTTGTCTTTTTATTGACGTCTAAACAATGAGAAAAAGGCTCTTTTAAAGTCCGGAATCCTGATTGTGTATAGAACAGGATTTACAAGGGAGTTTGCGTAAAACAAAACAAACAATGAATAACCCAAACGTACAGCTACTAGTCGAGGAAATGACCTAGGAAGACCACTAGTTTTCAGGTTAACGATAACAAGTATATGATATGGTAACCACAGCAGTAAAGATACTAAAGTCGTTATAAACAATGTTACAGTCAGTTTTCTTTGTTTTGAAGAAGTTGCAAAATGGCGCAGAGGATGTGCTCCACAACGAAACTTAATTAAAATTGCGATGTAAGAAACACAGATAACAAATAAACACAAACAGCAATGAAATCCATAAAAGAAAAGGTAATATCCTGTCATAAGGAGAACTACCATCGAGGTGACTGATGTGATAACAGGGAGAACCCAAACAACAGCAATTGCTACCACGTAGACCCATTTCCTGATCGTCCGGTGCTCTATTGGACGAAACGTGGCGTGCACTCGCTCTAAAGAAATCATAGCAATGTTTGTCAGGGAGACTAGAGGGAAGAAAAAAAGAAGTGTTATTACAACTTCCCTTTTGAAAAGGAAATTGTACGAAGTGACATTCCTGTAGGATGAGCACTTGTTTAAAAGCTCCAGAAAGTCCTCCAACCAACATGTCCGCCACGGTTAAGCTTATAACCAAGTACATACTGGGAGTGCGAAGGCTTCTGGTCTTTATAAAAAGGATGATTGAAAGGAGGTTCACTGTTACTATGGCAACAATCTCGGCTGCAAAAATAACATTCCAGGTGATACACTTGGATGCAGAAGGAACCATCTTGTATCGTTATTGTTGTTGCTGCTGCTGTTGTTTCCTTCTGTTTAAGTCTGTTGCTCACTACAGTAACCCGGTTGAAAGCATAACCCATGATCAGCGCTATAAACAAATGATTCAGAACCATTTTTACCTTTTTTGACTAGCTTGCAAGAGCGATTATTGAACCCGGCGCAAAGGGCAATGCAGTTAGCAGTTCCTAGAATGAACGGTCAACACGCTGTGCAGCCCAAATAAAGTGTGCTAAGCCTTTTTGGAGTAAAAAAGGTGAGCAATGCTGATAGCTGTGGGATGTGGCAGAGAAGAAAGGGTTTAAATTCTGCTGTATTTTTTTAGCGGAGCCTCCGCGCGCTTGGAGTTCCATACCTAAGACAATTTGGAAACTACCCATCTGAGAAGATTTGGGTATGACGTCACCGTATGTCCCTCCGTACGGACTCCCCGGGTAGAAGTAAGTAGAAACGAATTCCTTCCCTAGAGAGTTTTGTCCCTTTTGTTTCAAAAGGCTTTAGAAATGATTGGGAAATCAGAATCTCTCAACTGTGCAAATGTTTTGTGGATTTTAGGGGCCGACCATGCAGACTGATTTCGAGGAGGAAAAGCTTGCAAGGATATAACTGTAAAAAATAATATCCTGCACTGAAAAAATAGATATCGCTCATGACGTATATAATGCTGGAAAAAAATCTCACACTGTTATATGTCAAGGGAAAAAATTTCTAAGTCCAGAGGTTTGGAAAAAAATTCTTACCCAGACCAAATCATCCATACCCCTTCCCACACAAAAGTTAAATGATCAGCCACATAGGGTTGGGGAAGAAGCGGATTTGACACCTTATTAAATGAAGAGCTTTAGATTCTAAGACGATTACGATTACGACTACGAGTACGAGATTTTCTCAATGCCACGTAGTGCTCGAGCGATAACCAGCGTCATTTCGGCGGGAAAATGTGGTATACCCTTTTTCATTCTACTACGAGTTTTAGGCGCGAAAACAAGATATTAAATGTTGGAAGTTTTATCATTTTGCGATCGGGAAAGCGCATAACCTCCTTAATTAAAGAGATAAGAGTACTAACTTTTCTAGTGAAATATGGTAAAATAAAGCTTTGTAGGAAGTCTATACTTTGAGAACACGCGAAAGTAGTCGTCCTCGTCTTCGAATCTAAAGGTCTCTAATATCATCCATCAACAAAATGTCCGGCGCGCATTCATCACGTGGTGGTTTTCAAGACTGAAGTTTTGTATTTCAAGATTGAAAATACGCCGATAAAATGCACAAATGGAAAGAGAAAGTTCAAAAGAATGCTCAGTTTTCTTTTTGTAGACAAACGAGAGCTTTTCCCTATGAAATTGTCTTTCCAGGAATTCAACCTTGTTTCTTCACGGCGGATCAGAGCGCTTGGGTTGTTTTGAACCAACCGAGGCAGCGGGGTTTCGGAAGATACTTTAGGTACATTCTGTATTCTATGGTCAACGAAAAGTACTTCTTTAAAAGGGAATTTTTATATGTATAAAGGTTTCATGGACGTTTTCTACATTTTGACATCGGTGTGAAAGAAAAACCACAAAATGTACATTTGAAATTGATTTTTTGCCATGTGCACAGCCGGTTTAACTTGCGTGAACGGATCCACGATCCAGTTAGTGTTACGGGTATATCTTTTTAGGAATTTCTAAGACTGATGAAAAAGTCAAGAATGTTCATGAAATTTGATCCGTATGGAACGTTGATGATTCATCGCGGTAATCGTACTTTCATTATGTTCCATGTTCTCGGCTAGGCCTTTCCAGATTCTGCTCGGCAACTTTTTAACAATTTTAGGATTTTGAGCAACTTTTTTGTCAGAGAGCAACTTCTAGCAACTTTTCGGAAAACTAGCACTTTTATGGTAACTTTTGGGCTATTTTGAACCAAAATACTGAATATCCCCCCCCCCTTTTTTTTTTGTAAATAAACAAGTTGAAATTCTCTTGGTTAAGATTCTAAACATCTTTCTAGTAAAACTCATATTTTTGCCTTTTGAATGGGTATCATGTGGACTTGGTAATTAATTACAAGAATTGGGTTTGGGTAGCCTCAACCTCGTTCCCAGGGCTTTTCCCCTCTCTTGGGGGCGCCCCCCACGAGAAGGGAAAAGCCCTGGGAACGAGGTAGGGGTAGCCTGTGGACTGTGTGTAAACAAAATGGCGGACGACACGTTGTCTTCCGAAGACGAAGAAATCGAAAACCCCATTATCGCACGAAAACAACAGTTAGCTAGATTTGTAAACCAGATTGTTACACTTACTGTCTAACCTTTTGTAACTAGCCACTTATATTCAAGTAAAGGTTGCCTAATTTGTGGTAACTAGTTACTTAGTTCTACCTTAATGTAACAAAGCAATTGTTATGAAAATTAGACATGCTGTCTTAAAAATATTCGAGTAACTTTTTCAATTTTGAGCAACTTTTGAGCAACATTTTGGCATATTTCTTAGCAACTTTTTAGCTTCTTTGGAGCAGAATCTGGAAAGGCCTATTCCCTGCTGTAGTAAGCATAAACTGTCTTCGATACTTGTAGCGATAATTGCAAACCATACTCGTTTTGTCACGTGAAAAAAAAAAACATTATTCAAGTTTTTTTGTGAATATTTTATCCATATAATATTATTTATGACTGCAATAGATTACAATAATGTACCTCCTAAAAAAAAAAATGGTCATATTACTCCCCCGTTACCTTCCCATAACGGCCACCTCTGAACAACGGCCACTTTGTTCTGTCCCCAAGGTAGATGTTTTGGAGAGGTTTGACTGTAATTAAGACAGCACACTAACCAAAGCACTCATATTTGATTCTTTAAACAAACACTATTGTTACTCACTCTTGAGATTGCCTTCACGATGACGCCAAAACGTCGGCTTTTTACACTTATTTTTGTATGTTTTTGCTTTAGTAAATTGCTTCTGATCTTGTACAAACTACGAGAAAACTCACCCGTTCTCAACAAGACCTATATCGCTTATTTATCACGGGTGTTCCTGATAAGATTAGGCCCTCAATAGAGAGATGTAGAGTCACGTTTACGGTAAACGGCAAAAGTGAATTTGTACCACTTGACCACGTTTTCCCTTAATTTAATGTCCTTTACTGTGAATTACTGCAACCACATAATTAGTAGTCTCACGTTAGTTTTGTCTATAACCATTGTTTTTGCAGCACATTTTCTATTTTTAGATAATATCAACTTGAATCTGACGGTACCCGTTCGCCGTAAATATCACTATAGAAATCACGATGCAGGGTTATAATAAACGTTACGAGTCCTGAGCTTCTTCGTTCGCAAGATTTAGATCAATTTTCGCCGCTTAGAAGGAGTGAAGATGATCAGTAACGTTTAGTTTTTTGTTTGCTCTTTTTGTCTAGTCTTACTTGTTTGCTATATATAACATATATTCTAATAAATATATAAAGTACGTGTAACCTCCGCTCGCCTCGACTAGCTAATTGCTAAATACAGGCAGTGGATATTGCTTGTAAAATTTGAAATAAGTAATAAACGGTTGAACAGTTGAACAGTTTATTGACTCAATTACGCTGTAATCAGAATGATATGCTCGACTACATGTCGAGCGCAGTTCCATAATCAAAGGTGATCATATGCAAATTTCCTCAGAGTTGGCGACGAATTTTTGAAAAGCTTCGAAGGGTGAAATTTCTTAGGATAGAAATTTCTTACGATTGCGTTCTCATTGAAGGATATAGAACTAGGACTAAAAAGGTCCTATGGAAAGGTTTCCTTTGATTATTAAGCTGCAATAGGGAGCTGGTTGAGAATAATTGCCGCTTGTTTGAGTCAAAAGACCGCATAGTTTTAAGTACGGAACGAAGCTTTCCGCGGTGTAGCCAGTAACATTGATCTACTTGGTACCAGATTATAAGTGTGGTTATGTAACACTCTGCTTAACTATTACTACAAGACCGGTTCTGGAACCAAAATATTGGATCTTTCGTCAGTTGCTGAGGTATAGCTGTTAATAAGAGTTCACCAACAGAGCTAGTTAATGAGGTATACGACAATTTTTCTCCGTCGAATCTCGCCTTCTCATGGAATATCAATATATTTCCGCTTTAACAACCTTAATTGTTGACTTGTTATCGAACCGATATTACTGAAACATCAGGCTTGTTTATAAGAAGCAAAATGCAGATCATTTTTCTGAAAACAATTTTTTTTTTTGGAATTATCCAGAATGTATTCTTATTCCAGAAGTAAAGGCCACTGGAACGAAACCTAAACATTTTCAAATCTCCAAACTACAGTCGAACCTCGACTAACGGCCAATAACTTTTGTCCTGGCGGACAGTCCATACATTGGCT
>CALNXI010003912.1:15000-16048 GCA_942486025.1 Porites evermanni
GGCACTTCTGACAGATAATCCCGTTGAGTCATGTACACAGCCGACAGAACAGATGACAATGTTTGCGAAAAATTCTTGTTATTATACCCAAAAACGTTGATTTTAGATTGGCCACTTATTTTTACATAAATTCTGCAAATCCTGCAGCAGTCGTTTGGAACAATGTTGATTTCTTTATAAAGTGGTGTTCTCATTCATGGACTCGTGTCGCCCATCGTTAACACTTGCTTTAGCTTGACCCCGATTAACAAATCACCCTTTACCACTCAAGTAGAAATGGTTTGTTCATGACATAATTTCCCCAGGTCTACCCCCACTTAAAAAAAATAGCGGCTGATAAGCACGTGTTTGCTAAATTGCCATTGGTCACTCTCTTTTATTAGCAGTTTGACGCGTTTGACAGCTGTCGTCTGCATGAAAGTGAGATTCGAGGCCAAGGTAACCAGAGATTTTTCTCTCTCTCCTCGTCGCTTTCGAGACTCGTCGTCGCCGCCTCGCCGCTTGCTCTTGATCTCTTTCAGGAAGAAAAATCAAGAAAAACCTCTGGGACCAGGGTAGTGTTTTTCCCGACTGATAAAAAAGGCAAGAATGGTCATGAAATTTGATCCGCATGGCACGTTGATGATTCATCGCGGCAATCGTACTTTGATTGTGTTCCATTTGTTGGTGTAGTAAGAATAAATTGTCTACGATACTTATAGCGAAAATTGCCAACCTTGCCCGTTTTGTCACGTGAAAAAACATTATTCAAGATTTTTTGTGAATATTTTATCCCTATATATTATTTATTACTGCAATAGATTACAATAATGTACTCGCTAAAACCAAAAACGGTCATATTACCCCGCTACCTCCTCACAACGGCCACCTCTGTACAACCGCCACTTTCTTCTGTCCCCAAGGTGGCTGCTCTGGAGAGGTTTGACTGTAATTAATTAGTCTGCACACTAACCAAAGCACTCAAATCTAATTCTTTAAACAAACCCATTTGTTACTTACTCTGGAGATTGCCTTCACGCTGACGCCAAAACCTTGCTCGTTTTGTCAC
>CALNXI010003912.1:16248-35515 GCA_942486025.1 Porites evermanni
AAAAAGGCAAGAATGGTCATGAAATTTGATCCGCATGGCACGTTGATGATTCATCGCGGCAATCGTACTTTGATTGTGTTCCATTTGTTGGTGTAGTAAGAATAAATTGTCTACGATACTTATAGCGAAAATTGCCAACCTTGCCCGTTTTGTCACGTGAAAAAAACATTATTCAAGTTTTTTTGTGAATATTTTATCCCTATATATTATTTATTACTGCAATAGATTACAATAATGTACTCGCTAAAACCAAAAACGGTCATATTACCCCGCTACCTCCTCACAACGGCCACCTCTGTACAACCGCCACTTTCTTCTGTCCCCAAGGTGGCTGCTCTGGAGAGGTTTGACTGTAATTAATTAGTCTGCACACTAACCAAAGCACTCAAATCTAATTCTTTAAACAAACCCATTTGTTACTTACTCTGGAGATTGCCTTCACGCTGACGCCAAAACCTTGCTCGTTTTGTCACTTAAAAAAAAACAAACAAACAAACAAACAAAAAAACATTATTTTGTGTGTGTGTATATTTTATCTCTATATATTATTTATGACTGGAATAATATCACCATGTACTTCCTAAATAAAATTTGGTGGTTTAAAATTTTGTCCCCAAGATGGCCGTTGTGGAGAGGTTTGACTGTAATTAACTCAGCACTCACACTAACCAAAACACTCAAATAACGTTCTTTAAACAAACACATTTGATACTTACCTTTGCGATTTTCTTCACGATCACGTGAAAACTTCGGCTTTTTTCACTTGCATGTTTTTGCTTTTATTAATAAACTGTTTCTGATATTGTAGAAACTGCGAGAAAACTCACCAGTCCCCAGCAAGACCTATATCGCTTGTTTATCATGGACGTCCCTGGTCAATACTCAATAATTAGAGAGATTTAGAGACCGTTTACGTTAAACGGCAAACGCGAACCAAGTTTTCCCTTAACTTGTGCTTTACTGTGAATCAAGTTATTTCTACCACAAAATAAGTAGTCTCACGTTAGTTTTGTCTCTAACCATTGTTTTGGACTGGCTTTAGCAACACATTTTCTATTTTTAGAAATTCTCAACTTGAATCTGCGTTAGCCGTTTGCCGTAAACGTCGCTTTAAAAATCAGGATGCAGAAGGGATGCAGCGAAAACGTCACTTTCAACGTAAATTCTAGGACTGTTTCAAACTTCGTTGGTCTAATATTCTATCTCACTCAGTTTTTCAAATGCTGGGATTTATTCATTTATTTATTTTATTTATTTATTTTTTTCTGGAGTTGATACTTAGGGGAGGGGACGGGGGGATATTGGGATCTGCGGTGTTGCGGTGTCGCTAATTATTTCCGGCGGTGTTGCGGTGATCTCAAACCTTACGGTGTGCGGTGTTTCTGATTTTTAACCTACAGACAAGGAGAAGTCAAACAACTTGCGGACCCTTCGCCAGTGTTGATGTGTATTGCTTAACCGTAGTTACTAAAACGAGGAACAGTACAACAGTGAGACTTGAATTAAAAACTCCCTTTATACTTTTTTGTTTTTAATGGTCAGTTCAACCTGTAAACGCGATGCCAATGGCTCCAACATAGAGGTCATTTATACTACAACAGANAGAGATTTAGAGACCGTTTACGTTAAACGGCAAACGCGAACCAAGTTTTCCCTTAACTTGTGCTTTACTGTGAATCAAGTTATTTCTACCACAAAATAAGTAGTCTCACGTTAGTTTTGTCTCTAACCATTGTTTTGGACTGGCTTTAGCAACACATTTTCTATTTTTAGAAATTCTCAACTTGAATCTGCGTTAGCCGTTTGCCGTAAACGTCGCTTTAAAAATCAGGATGCAGAAGGGATGCAGCGAAAACGTCACTTTCAACGTAAATTCTAGGACTGTTTCAAACTTCGTTGGTCTAATATTCTATCTCACTCAGTTTTTCAAATGCTGGGATTTATTCATTTATTTATTTTATTTATTTATTTTTTTCTGGAGTTGATACTTAGGGGAGGGGACGGGGGGATATTGGGATCTGCGGTGTTGCGGTGTCGCTAATTATTTCCGGCGGTGTTGCGGTGATCTCAAACCTTACGGTGTGCGGTGTTTCTGATTTTTAACCTACAGACAAGGAGAAGTCAAACAACTTGCGGACCCTTCGCCAGTGTTGATGTGTATTGCTTAACCGTAGTTACTAAAACGAGGAACAGTACAACAGTGAGACTTGAATTAAAAACTCCCTTTATACTTTTTTGTTTTTAATGGTCAGTTCAACCTGTAAACGCGATGCCAATGGCTCCAACATAGAGGTCATTTATACTACAACAGAGTGCATAACCGGTTGTGTCGCTTTCTTATGAAGAGGGAAAAAGGGCGGGAATCCGGAACTACCTCCATAAAAACAAATTGAAGTTGGTAAGTTCTTAACACGCCACCATGCATTCTTTATGCACGAATCTGCAGGACTGAAATAAACTTCTTAGAATATTGTTCGTTATTACTACAGTCCCCCAATGTCCCCCTCCTTAAAAGACTGTATCTAATATCAGAAAAGGAAAAAAATCGTTGTCTTGATCCCTAGTCCTTCACAACAAGTGAAGTTAGAAAGTTTTACGTCTTAGTCGTTCAACGACGGGAAGAAAATGAACAAAAAATTTAAATCGAAGCAGCGCAAAGCTTTTCAAGTTTTCCTTATCAAAACCTTGACTAAAACTATTGTTTTTTGACGTTCTTGTTGCGGTCGTTAAACGGTGGATACGAAAATTCATTCTGTCGTGGACAGAAAACTGTTCATTGCTAGAAGAGGAAGGTGGATTCCACCGATCAACAAGCGATACATTAGTTATATAACTAGTTAGCTTGTTGGACTTGTAAAGTCTAACAAGCAATTAACAAAGATGTAATGCGTGGCCTGTCCGGGCGCGTGTGTCTTATGCTTTATTTTTTATAATCAGCGCAAATGTTACAAAATCTCAAATATGTGAATGAAGTAATGAAACGTGAGTAGTGAGATGAGTATAAATGTTGGTAACGGAATAATTTATGTCCTACGTTTGCCGTTGTGTAATTTTTTTTGTTATTGAAAGAGAGACTCTGCCGCCTCGGATTGTTCGGTTTGTAAACTGAAATAACCCTTTTAAAATAGTAGTCAAATACCTTCATGGGAAATAGCGGGATGCGTAAATTATGACTGAAATATTGACGCACGGCTGTCTACACGCTTTTATTTTTATGTCAATTTTTCGCATAAATTTAGCCTCAGTTGTTCTCAAATTGTGGTACTCAGAATCTGTCGGGGGAAGGTTTTTTTTATACTATGATAGTGAAACTTGAAATATAAGCGAGAGTCTTTTCGTGATAAGATCTGCTCGATCGGCGTTGTTCCCAAAGAAAAATATGCAATTCATTTTTTTTTAACCCATGAACCATGAATTGATTATTATGACAGTACACACATATGGGTGTCATATCGCAACAACCACCAGGGGCGTCAGACGTGACCCTGGGGCTCTAAGGAACAGCCTCAGAAAAATATCATTATTATTACGGTCCATTCCTTGTAGACTCACGCAGGACGTTTGGCCTGGTTTATAGTCCTTGGGAGCAAGGTTACAACAAGTAACCACGGGTCCCAGGTCTCTCTTTTCCTTCTTCTTACAGGGACGGTACTTTCCTTAGTATCTTTGCTGTCCCCAACAATGATGTTTTCACGATAACGTCCAACCTCACCTTCACGCCGATTGGCTTCATGTACTCCTTAAAGTTAACTTATAGAGCTCCGAGGGCCCCAATAACAACAGGCACTACAATGACTTTTCGCATGCGCCACACTTTTGCAATTTCATCTTTCAATAGTTGGTATTTTTCTAACTTCTCAAGTTCAAGTTATTATTATTATTATTTCAAAGGAAAAATTTTTATTAACATATGACCATCCAATTTACATTCCACTAACATAAACTAAAATTTTGATGTAATAAAAATATTTAAAGATCCTACAACACTAATTTACAAGCTCTCGCCATTATCGAGTTTGTGGTCAATTTAACCCTCGTAAGTGGTAGTATACGGAATATTCAATTCATTTTAAGGCCTAGCAAGTGCTTAGTCAGTTCCTTCCTGCATTCCAATTTAAGTGCCTATATATAGTCAGTGCCTCCCTGCATACTAATTAAGTGTCTAGTCATTTCTTTTCATATGTTAATAACTGTCTTCGTGTTTACTAATAAGTAGATAGTCCTTTCCTTATTTTAATAACTGTACTTTCACTCAATACTTTTAGAAGAGCAGGCTAGGCTAGGCTTACGCGCTACTATAATTTACTTTAGCCCGGTTTAAACAACTTTAAAAAGGTAGGAATACCAGGAGCGATCGCCTAGTAACGCGAGAAACCCCCGTGTCTTCTATTTAGTGCTAAAAAATCGTTATCAACAAATTTCAGACACTGTAAGCGGAGCTGAAAACGCTTTACTTCAACCATTCCTTTGAATTAGCTGTAAAGACAAAACTCAGACAAAGTGAAGCTGAAAATTCATTATTTCAATCTAGACTGGCTATTGCAAAACGTTTTTCTGTTCTATCTCCATTACATGACTGAACCATGATGCTACCTGACTCAGGTTTTTGTGCCTATAAAAATACTAAACGTTTTACGCTCCTATAACCCCTATCATCGCTCTTAAAGGTTTACGAAAAAGTAAAATATAACAGTACCTGCAATTTCTGAAGATAGCGAGCGTGGTTAAGTATAAAAGACCTCTAGTATGTTTACTTTTTTTATGTAATCACTTGAAATAATCGTGAACGTCTGTGACAGCTCATTGCTGTCGCTCGTTTCGAGGTGTCGTATAAGTCGGTTAATTATGCGAGCAAATTAAGGAACGGAACCGATATTTGAATACGACTTGTCTCTACCTTAAGACCCAATGAACAGCCCTTACTATTTTAAAAACACAAAACAATAGACAACGAAAAATAACCAATTGAAACACGAGATTAATAATTACTCGCAATTAAACCAGTCATATTTTTTTCTTAAGAAACAAGAAATCAATTATTTTTTTTGTTATTGACAGCAATAACAAAAAATAGTAAAATACTTAGTGATTCAAAATGAATCTCTCAACAAGGCAAAAACACTAAGCACAATTTTTCACTTACCCATCCCTCCTCCTATTTTATTTGTTTATTTGTTTGTTTGTTTGTTTGTTTTTATGGCACGATGGCGCTGAGGATGTGCGCCACAACAGAACTTAACAAATAAACACAAATTAGAGTGTGATTCCCTTATGCTACAGAAAAATCCAGCGTGATAGAAACAGAAAAACTGAAACATCAGATGATTTGGTTTATCGATCGTATGAGGTAAGTGGTAAAATTATCGGCTGGCTCGCTTTGTTGTTAATCCTAACTGACACGGTATACAAAACAAGCCTTTTTTTTTTTCTCATTTCCCCTTTGCATGAGTATTTTGTTTCGTCAAAATTGGGATGTAAATACCAATGATCTTGATAAAACTGCTTCTCTTCAAGAGCCTCAACGTACTCGTTTTCTTCACCTGGAATCAATCCAGTAAGTATTGTAATACTTCTCGTTTTCCATAATAGACAGCATAGTTGTCTATTAACTCTTCTATTTTGGTGATTCTAAGCTATTCTAGTCAACTCCTCGAGATTTTCAACGTGAAGATCGCCTTCCATTATGCAAAGAGTGTGCGTGGCTGTGAGCAAAGGGGTTGCCATTACTGTGTAAAGAGAGTTTGAGATTGATTTGGCATATTAACATCAACAGTGTGGCCGACCTCAAGTTTTTTGAGCTAAGGTCCCTCATTCTCAAAATTGTCTTCGACATTATAGTGATCATCGAATGCAAGGTGGACCATTCATTTCCTGACTCGCACTTTTACATCAACGGATTTTGCCTGTACAGCAAAGATCGTCATCACAGTTGTTTGGGGTGGTGAGTTCATTCATGTTAGAAGAGGGCTGATTGTGACTAGAATACATGACTTGGAAGGACATGAAGTTGAATCGATAACCCTGTATGTGCAAACGTCCAGGAGAGCGAAAAAGGTGCTTGTTTCTCGGGATGTACAGACCACCGGCTTGTTAAAAGCTACATGGGAACATGAAATTAATAGTACTCTTCTCCGGTCAACTCAACGTTGCGAGAGTATTATGCTAATCGGAGACCTAAACTGCGACCTCTCCCGGCCTGACAAGATCATAATGCTTGAAGTGGCGCTTTACAATTATTGTTCTAGGAATAAATTTTGGACATTGTAACCGCATAACAGTGTAAATAAGATTGTGATCAATGAGGCCAAGATCAAACACTCCTGAAGTAAGAACAGAACGTGGCTTGTTCGTAAGAATTACATCAGTGAGCGAGCTAGATTCCACCACTACCCTAGTTGATACTTTAATCAAGTTGGTGAGACCATACACATCCGTAAAATTCATACCCAGGATCGTTTTCAGCTGACATTGCTACAGTTCCCTTCCATGTTGCACAATTTTTTTATGTCCCTTGGATGTGTGTTGGGCATGGGGAAAATTGTTAAGAGATCCATATGTGAGCGTCAACATGTGCCATTCATGACCTCAGAACTATTTGACTCCATTCGTCACAGTAACAAACTAAGAAAACTATACTTTAAGTCCAAGAATCCTGGGAACTGGGAGAAATACAGACTTCAGCGTAATCTTAATTCATCTTAAGACGAAGGGAAATTTCAAGCTATCTCCGGTCAAGAGCAGACAGTGCCAATGGTGATCCAAAACAATTCTAGTATACAATTAAGCCCTTTATGCATTGTAAACCAAGTAACAATGAAGGGACCTATCACCTTAAGGAGCATGGCGTACTTGTGACTGGCAAGAAGAAAGTGGCTGAGATCTTCAACAACTATTTTTCTCTTATTCAAAATGTACTAGGTGAAGAACATGATAGTGATCCTAATGTTGCTATGGACATTAGTATTTACTTAAGCATTGCTGCTATAAGAGACGAATGTGTTTGGCTGCTCAGTTTGAGTTTAATGACGTCTCATTGGCCGAAACTGAGCTAATTCTTAAGTCCTTAGATCCTAATAAAGCTACTGTTCATGATAAGATTCCTGCTTGTATCTTATGCGATGGAGCCTCAGTTTTGGCTGGTCCTATTGCACGACTTATTAGCACTGTTATTGATAATGCTTGTGTTCCTGCTGAATGGAAACTAGCAGAGATCTGTCCTATGTTCAAGAGAGATGATGAGTTTGACAAGTCCTAGTACAGGCCTGTATCCATCCTAGTATTGTTGGACAAGGTTTTCGAGAGATGTGTTTAAAAACAGCTTGTTCACTACTTCAACCCGTATTTTTCTACGTTCTTGTCAGCATATAGAAAAAGTTACAGTTGCGAGTCTGGGTTGTTGCATCTTATCGAGGACTGGAAAGGTGCTCTTGACAAGAATTCTGTAGTTGGGACTGTGATAATGGACTTAAGTAGATTAAGCTTTTGATTTGCTATCACACGGCTTATCATGAAGCTTTCTGCTTATGGTATTTCTACCCATAGTTTGCACTTAGTGAAGAGCTATTTAACAAATCGCAGGCAACGGGTTCGAGTGGAGAACATTACAAGTTATGTCTCATATGTTAACAGCGGTCTTCCCCGAGGCTTCGTTTTAGGGCCCTTATTGTTTTATATCTTCATAAACGACTGATTTTATTTCATCAAAGAGGCGAAGCTGTCCAACTATACTGATGATAATCAACTGTATTTTGCTGATACTGATCCAGCTGTTGTCGAACATCATCTCAATAAGGAACTTGTGGTGGTGTGTGGTGGTTTCGTAATAACAAGATGATCTTCAACCCTAAAGAATGCAAGGCGCTGGTTCTCGCGCGAAAACCTAATGTCAAGCTATCACTATTTGCTGAAGGTGTTGCCTTACCACCAGTTGATGTAGTCGATCTGTTTGGGCTAACATTGGACGATTCCCTGAAAACAGTTTGTTTATTTTACTCGGC
Organism: Porites evermanni; assembly: GCA_942486025.1. Classification (NCBI taxonomy): domain Eukaryota; kingdom Metazoa; phylum Cnidaria; class Anthozoa; order Scleractinia; family Poritidae; genus Porites; species Porites evermanni. Next base: position 24,246 of record CALNXI010003912.1, read on the forward strand.
AAGCGTTCGGCCTTTTCGAGCATTTCCCCCCGGGGGGGAGGGGGGGACTCCCGTATGAAACAGACGGGGATGTTCGTCGGAAATTTTGAATTTAACCCCTAAAGGAGACCATCTGGGCGTGGCTAAAGCTTTTTGTGACCCCTAAAGGAGACCAATCTCGGCGTGGCTTAAGCAAATTTTGACCCCTAAAAGAGACCGCTTAAAAACACACAAATACGACATGCAATGAGTTTTAATGATATAAAGACATAATTATCGAATGCTTTTATCTAAAAGTAGGTTTTAAAAGCATTGTCATAAATCTCAAGTTCTTCGCGGAACCCTAAACGAGACCTTGGCGGCTTAAAATATTGGCACTTTGCCCGGAACACCCTAAGCGAGACCAAAATCCAAAATTTACACCCCTAAGCGAGACGACGAGCATCCCCGTCTGTTTCATATGGGAGTCCCCCTCCCCCGGGCATTTTCCGAATATCCTACTCTTCCAGGCCTCCTAAATTTCCCGATCCCATACTTCGCACCAGCTGACTGCAAAATTAAAAATGATCGCAAAAAGACAAAAAACTTTAAGAAATGATAAAGTAAGTAACCTTTATTCATTTATTATAATCAAGTCGGACGTGCCTGAGCCCGCTGTGACTCCCGCCAGTCTTACATGCAATAGGCTTTTACATTCGCATTCAGAATTTATAAAGTACAGTGAATTAACATACAATTACTAATATCAATGTGGTGGAATAGCAACATTTTGTCGTTGTTGACGTCTAAACAATGAGAACAGAGCTTTTTTAAATTCCGGCATCCTGACTGTGTATAATATGGGATTTACAAGAGAGTTTGCAAAAAATAATAAGACAAAAAAAAGATCGACATTCAAGAGTATTGTGGTAGAATTTGAAATTCCATTAGAAGTTATGCCAAGAAACTTGAATATATTGTACGGTAGCCACATCAGTAAAGATACTAAAGTTGTTATAAACAATGTGACGGTAAGTTTCTTCTGTCTTAAATTGGCTGCAAAATGGCGTTGTGGATGTGCTCTAAAACGAAACTTAAGGAAAATGGATGTATACGAAGCGAAGATAACAAATAAACACAAAATACTGTGTGCTTCCCATAAAAAATTAACGCATATTTTCAGAATTTTTCTTTCTTTCTCCAAGCCTGATGTAATACCAGGAAAAACCCAGACAACAGTAACTGCTACCACGTAAACCCATCTCTTGACGAGCCGATGCCTCAATGGACGAAACGTGGCGTGCATTCGCTCTAACGAAATCACAGTAATGTTTGTCAGGGAGATAAGAGGGACTACCGGATAAACCTCTACAAAGTCACAACTTTTCCAGGCAGGGACTTTGAAAAGCAAGACACTCCCGGAAAGTCCTCCAGCCAACATGTCCGCTACGGTTAAACTTATAACCAAGTACATCCTGCGAGTGCGAAGGCCTCTGTTCTTTATAAAGACAATGATTGAAAGGAGGTTCACTATTACTATAGTAAGAAACTCGGCGGCAAATACTGTAACCCAGATGATGCACTCGGAAGAAGAAAAATACATCTTGAGTTCTTTTCGTCGTTGGTGTTGTTGCTTGAGTTTGTTGTCCGCTACAGTAACAAGTAAGAAGAAAGAAAGGTCAGTATCTTAACTTTAAGAAAGACGACGGTAAAAAACCACGTTAGCTTGTTTACCCGCCTTTTTTGCTTTGCCCCGCTACCTAATTTCTGAACAGCTCTAACACAATTTGCGCACGCCAATTCCAGATGGGAAGAAGATGATCAATACTGTCTGATAGAAGAAGGGGATAAACTTTTTTTTTAAATTTGCTTTTATTTAGCAACTGTGAGAAATTCATGTCCGCTTAATAACAAGAGCCCGAAAGTTAAGGCTACAGGGCGGCCACGCAATGTGTGAGTTTTCATATGTTTGAGTCAAGAGGGAATAATCTAAGAGAGCGAATCCCTTATACATAACCCTCTTGCCATGAAAATAATTTGAAATCTATTCTAGGAGTCACGCTGAGTCATATTCCGTGATTATTTTAACGACGACGCCTCGTTGGTAGGTTACAATGGCGTCATGTAGTTTTAGCGGATAATGGCCTTTCCGCACTTGTAAACAAATTTGGAATTGTCTTTTAAATATCTAAACCAAAAATTGTATGTTGACAATGTTTGTGTCGACAAAATTTATCTGCACTGGAAACTTTTTACTCTTTTAACATTGGGCCCCAGATAGGATTCGAACCCACGATGGGCTCAGATTTTTTCTGTGTCCTTTTATGGTTGATTCTTTACATCTCCCTTTATTTCCTTTATAATACTAATATCAGTGGCATAGGTTGGTTGGTTGGAGGCTGTATTAAGGGTGAGATATTTCTTGCTATTAACGCGACTGTGTGATACAGTTAAGCCTTAATGTGTTGCTTGTGATGGACTGTGTGACTGCGAGATGCGGTTCGCAAGTCCAACCCACAAAAATGACCCTTGCTTGCCTACGAGTCCTCAGTAGCTCAGAGGTTAGAGCATCCGATCTAGAACACGCAGGGTCGTGGGTTCGAATCCCATCTGGGGCTCACATTTTTTCTGTGTCCTCTTATGGTTGATTCTTTACATCTCCCTTTATTTCCTTGATAATAATAATATCAGTGGCATAGGTTAATTTATTTCCCGTTGCTTTTACTTTCCTAAATCCAAAAAATCTGAATTACATAATGTCCTACATGGAATCAGAGTACGTGTAAGATTTTGTTCTTTCCGGCAACACATTCCTGTTGTGTTTGATAAATAATACATTTACATTATACTGGTACAATCTATTTATGTGAACACTAACTTCTTTCACTATATGTAAATTGAATTATCCGCTGACAAGTTACTACTTTTCAAATGATCGCAGGCTCAAGTTCAATTTTTTTTAATGCACGTGAAATAAGTTATGTTCATGAGCTGCAATATTAAAATTTTGATTTCAAACTGACCTCTGACGCGAAAATTCAGCCAGCTTTTACATGCAGGGAATGCAGTCGCTTTTGACTTTTCTCGCCATGGTCATGCGTTGGTCACGCTCTTCGTCGAATTTTTATGCTCTAATTGATTAAAATTTGACACTCAGGTGAGTTCATGCGGAAAATGTATGCAGCATCTGGAAACTTCTTTTCTGATAGCTGAAGTTGACACTCAGGTGAGTTCATGCAGAAAATGTATGCAGCATCTGGAAACTTCTTTTCTGATAGCTGAAGTTGACACTCAGGTGAGTTCATGCGGAAATGTATGCAGCATCTGGAAACTTGTTTTCTGGTAGCTGAAACTGACATACCGTAAAATTCCGAAAAATAAGCCCCTCCATCTATAAGCCCCTCCAAATAAAAGCCCCCCAAACTTGTAACACAAAAAACCCTCCGTTAAATCTCCCCTCCGAAAATAAGCCCCCTGGGGGGGGCTTGTACTTGGAATTTGCCCTCGAATACAAAGTAAAACAAAGCAAAAATGGCAAATATTCTTCTCACTACAAGCTAGCCCGATCGATTTTGAAACGAAAATTTCCCTCCGTAGATAAACTCCTCCGAATATAAGCCCCTCCAAAAATAAGCCCCTTCAAAGGGCCTTTGAAGAATATAAGCCCCGGGGCTTATTTTCGGAATTTTACGGTAGTTTGTGTCGCCAACTTGTCATGTTTTTAACTATCTTTTTCCACTGGATGTACAAAATGAATACATCTGCTATCAATTCATGGCTGGTTTGTTTATTTGATTTATGGTTGAGAAATGTGCCGCTTGTCAAAATCGTCGGAAATCCAATTTCGTATGTTTTCGTTTTTCACCTTGCTTGATGCGTAAGAGGGCTTAAAAGGCTCAAGTGATTCTGGCCTTACTTGATGGCCTTCAGGAGCTGCATCTCGACTGGTGAGCCTGGGTAATTATTGCAACTGACGTGTGTGTGAGTGTGAGTGTGTGTTTTTTTTGTTTGTTTTTTTTTCAGGTTTCCTTAAGTCGAGCGTATTTTATGCGGCTAGTGTATGCTTGTGTATATAAGCTTACAGAACTTTAAAAAGCCTTTAGACATTTTCTGACCTCAATAAATACAAAAAACGTTCAGAAGAATATTTCTCTACGGTTTTTGCTGTAAAAAGAAAGGTCTGAGCGATTTTCTTGCCTCGAGTTCATCTTGAAAAATAGCAAACACCGGGAAGCCGGCTTAAAACATAAATCTGCCAGGTTCTTTAAAAAGTTTATAAGATTATGCTTACCTGACTCATGATTTTTGGACACACTTTACCCTCAATATATACTTGTCTTCGTGAATAAAAATTGTTGTCTCTGTACAAGTTCCACCGAATTATATTTCTTTTATTGATTGTTAGTGGGCTCTCTCGCAGTTTTAATCGCTGCGCCGCTTGTTTTCGGTCGTACGTAAACATCGCATGCAGGAGTACTCAAAATGACGCGCGTAAATATCACTCGCTTTTAAAGATAACACATAACAAAAACGTAAATAAAGAGAAATAAAACCTAAACATAATAAATTCTCTATCATGTTGAAGCGTAACTCTATTAATGTTCATTCATCAGACAGCCGGGACTGGAAATTTGGTGCTTGTCAAAAGTGAGAACACGTCCGGGTGGCCGTATAGGTGATTTTGGGAATTTTTTGATCGTTTTCACGAAAAGCCCATACTTATTACCCTACATATGACAGAGGAGCATATTTTTCTGACTGAAAACTCGCTGCATTATACTGAATTTTCTTCATGAAAACGTTTGATAATGTGATTAGCTCTATAATTTGTTGTGCAAAGGATGCGCGTGCTTCGATCTTCCTGGACTGATCTCGAGTCAATTTTACAGAAAACAGGATAATTCAATCAAGAAATCATCCTGTCCTTCTAATGAAATACGAGAAATTACTCACTACCTACTTTACCTCCATATCTCATCCTTACAGAGGCGAAAATTCCTCCGATACTTTGAGTAAAATTTATGTTTTCATCACACAGACTGGTAACAATTACCCAGAAATAGGCACAGGCACGCTGGGAAGATGGTAATATCTTCCTTTGGAAAGTTCGGGGACATGAAGTAACCGTACTTTTATTAAAAGATTCTAGGGGAAGTTTTGCTTTGTACATAAATTTCCAAGAAACATCTTTAATAACATGAGAATTGCAATATCTTGGTAACAAATTGTGAGAAATACAACCTCCAAAAATCGTTGCTAAGTTAGTAGAAATACTCTGAAGACCGTAGTTGAATGGAACGGTTAACAAGAAATTTGTAATTTCTTGCTAATTTCTGAAGCAATCAAAATTTCTAGGGAATAAAGGCTGCAAACTTTAGGTTCAACTTACAAGCTAGCCAGTTTGTCTACGATCGACGTATTTTTTTCTTCACCAAACAACGAGCTGACAACTCGACTGAAAATGGCGGAAATTACCTGTCTAAGATGAATCTAAATATAAGTCCGGTGTTAAGACAAATTTTGGCCCCTAATATGTCTTGTCTTCGCTGACATTTAGTGAAGACGAATTTGGGGCTAAAATTCGTCTAAAAACGGATTTATATCGAAACGATTTGTCTGTCTCAGACGGGTAGTTCGTCTTAGACAAATAATTCGCCTCTAATATAAATTCGGCCAATGCTACTTCACGTATTCTACTTTACAATTAAACTCACCTTCTTGAAGTAGGGCGATACAACACATAAAGGAACAGGTTATGTATGTAGTGGTGTCAATGCTTCGAGGTGATCTTCCAATCTTGAACAAAGTTACGATTTTTTTCCTAATATAATTTGTGTAAACTATCGTGTAGGCCCTTGTTACAACTGTCTCTGTCAGTTAGATTTCGATGACCTCTATTTAAACTCCTAGAGCAACAGATTTTTGCCTCGTGAAATGCCATATGATATTGTAAAATCAAACAAACATCATCATTACGCAAATCATGAACTTGACGGAAGTTTTAAGGCTACGTAGGAATTTATGCGATGCATGCGATGTCATTCTTATAATGGAACAGAAATAAATAAATCCGTTTGATTGACCCGCTAATCCAGTCCCAGAATAGGTGCAAAATATTCCAAGCACGTCATTATTCTCGCCTTGCTGCCAGTTTCACAACAACCGAATAAAATGGCGAACTTAATGGTGAAAATAAAGACCAACGTTAGACGATCAATCACGAGAAACCCCAGACACTCGGAGGAAAAGGTAACTAACTATTGGAACAGAGGAGAATCTCTTCCGTTTTACACGAGGAAAGCGAGAAAGTTTCTTTATTCTCCAAAGTACAAAGCAAGCTGTCGTTTATCTTATTGTAGGAAATTAACGCTTCAAAAAGTCGCGTTAATCTAAGTCGCATTTTGTTAACGTGATTTTCGCGCCAAAGTTCAATTAACAGTTAAGTTATTTCTGTACAAAAGAATTTGTTTTTCGCACTACGTCAATTCCTTTTTCGTCTTTCCTTAGTGGATTTAGTGTAATTAAAATAAGACTATGATAGAAATATTAGTTATTGTAACTTAAAATGGTTTCCTTCCATCCCTTTCCTTTCATTTTATTTTTCTTTGAACTGGTTCACCTAGATTAGCAATTGCTATTTTGCAGGACAGTCTATTGTAATAAATATTTTTATTAAATAAAGTTGAAGTTGAAGTTGAAGCCATTTCAAGTAGAGGGTTAATTTCCGTGACCTCTATTTTCACTGTTTTCGGGCGCAAATTCTCAAACGACTTCGACACTCTTAAAATCTAAGATCAATCTAAGATTTTATCAGGGTGGATACCCACCGGTATCAGTGAAACTGTCATGAACGCTTGAAGTGGCAAGATTCCCTTAATTAACCTTTTGCTTTTTACTGCTGGGGAAAATACCACGAACATACTGTTTGCAGGCTTAGTTTTTTTAGTTTTACCAGCTTTTCTGGACACAGACCTGCCCAGAGGGAATGGGCACGAACGGGACTCATAGCTCCCATGCCTAATTCTACAACCCGTAAAGCCTTTTGGCCCCACCACCGGGGTCTACGTCCCCTCCACTTTTTGAACTGTGGTGTGGGTTCTTTTTATAAGCTAGGTATGCAACAATTTTCCTCCGTCAAATCTTCCCATGAAATTTCTACATAGTTCCATTTAACAACGTCCGTATTTGACGCGATATTTGTAGCAATATAATATTTCTGAAACATCACTCAGTATTCAAGAGAAATAAAACGCGGGTAATGTGTATATATTTTTAAAAATTATTTTCCCTCGATTTAAGGAATAGTTCATAATTTATTCTTATTCTAGAAGTAAAGGCCAATCGAACGCACCCTAAATAGTTTCAAATCTCCAAAGTCAACGTACTAAGCGATGCACTCAAGTAGAAACAAATATGTTTGTTACTTAGCCCTGAGATTGTCTTCACGATGACGCCAAAACGGCGGCTTTTCATTCATTTTTTTGCATGTTTTTGCATTAGTAAATTGTTTCTGATATTCTAGAAACTGCAATAACAGGAGCAATTAACCGAAAAATAAACCGGAAAAAAGATAAAGATTACATAAGGCATGATTGTGGACGCCCTCCCAGAAATAGCCACTCTGTTTCCCATATATTACTTATCCCAATTGAAACACTTAGGCTCAGTTCATACGTCGTGCTTCTGTCGTGCCGAACCAAATTAATATTGGGTTCGACAGAAGCACAGCACAAGCACGACTTCAAATCAGACGTCGTGCCAGAGTCGAACTTAATTCAGTGTTCGCACAGTAGTCAGGCAGGGGTAAGCACTGACGAAAATAGCGCTGCATTGTAAACTCTAGCGTAAATTGCTACTTGCACAACTCTAACAAAACTCGAGGAGGCGAAGAAAAGAAACGCAGCAAAAAATCCTTTTCCTTTTGACCGTCAGGCGAATGTTATAATTGGGAGTGTTTTTTTATTTTATTTTTTTTTATTGCTGCTCTTCTTATTTCTTCCGAGAAAACCGCCGATCGCTTCCACGTCTTCCTCTTCATCTTGTTCTTCATAGCCAGCTAGTGGAGTATTTTCGTCAAAAGTTAGTTCGTCTTCTGATGAATTATCGGACTCTGTAGCATTGCAAACCAAGGAGGAAGGAGCATGTAAACTACTTGCATGAAAAGCAGCCATGTTTGTTATAAACCATTCTCGACCAATTTCTCGACTCCAGTGCTTACGCGTCTGATTCGTGGCCGTCATGCGCAAAGGAGCTCCGGGGTAATAAGCAGACTCAATGCTTATGCTGATACCAGCGAAAATACATTTCCGAAATTTATGCATTAGGTTCGACACAGCATAAGCACGACGTTTGAACCGCTGCCGTGCCAGAGTCGTGTAGCACGGCAGACCTTGTCCAACTTAATTAAAAACTTTGATTCAGAAACCGCGCTTCTGCCGTGCTTATGTCGAACTTAAATGAAGAATTAAGCTCTGCACGGCAGAAGCACGACGTATGAACTGGGCCTTAGATATGAACGTGATTGTCTTAGGAAAATACGTGAGGCCCACCTCATTCATAAAGCCAAAACCATCGAGCCTCTGGGAATAAACAAACGTGACGATGTAATAATTATTATGTAATATTTATCTTTTTTTGGTTTATTTTTCTTAGCATCTACACCTTACCACGTCATTCCATGTAACTTCTGTTTATTATTTTACAGTAGTATAATATTCTGTATATTCGTGGTTTTTCCTAATAAACAAGATGAAGACTGGTATTGGCCAGTCGAAATATTGTATAGAAATATTGTTCCCAATGAAAGAAATCTGCAAGTCATGTTTACTCCATGAACCATGAGTTGACGTATTTTCCTATACATTTTTTTTTTACTTTGGCTAATTACCGTTGCTTACGCCTGATCGGCTTTTCGTGCAATGCAATAACATATTCTAGAAATATTTCTGGTGTTCAAGGTTTTCCCAGTTTGACTGTAAGATATATGCCTCTCAGAAGCCGTTATTTTCACCTCTTAAAAGTGAGCTTTTTCTGGCAGCTAAATAACCTATTAGTAGTGATTTTAATTTCTTTGGTTTCTCTTAAGTGTATGTATAAATCTCAATAGCTGCATATTTGTAGCTTTTAGTCCGTAAATGTGATGATGATTTCCTGCTATGTTCTGACGGGAAACGCGAGACGCTCTTACTTTTTGCAGGATCAGGGTTAAGTATCTTCAGATCCGAATTCTTACTTAAGCCGAAGCTACACCAAGGACATTCTTTAGTGGCTGATATATTCAATTTTTATTTTCTTGATATAAGTGAGTCCTTCGACCCATGAGTCCTCAGCGGGATGTCCTGTAGTTATCTCGTTATTAAAATTATTTGAAGCTTTACAGTTTATGCCACTGTACATTTTCTTCAAGTCTTAACGCACTTACTACACTTAATTCCCTGAAGGCGCATTCTTCCACAAAACCTATACGTGCGACTCATTTTCCTATGGTTGCAGTTTTCGTAACCTAACCTACTTCTTGCGCAAAAATAACAATTGATTCGCGAAAGTTGCCAAGTATTGCGTGGGCCTTTGCCCACCTGTCAACATTGCTAAAATTAAGGACATATCATTGGCTATCATTCACCCCTCTTGGGAACAACAGACCTCAGGGTCGATCTAAAAATATCTTTAGAGGGATTACGATGGGTATAAGGCCTATATGGGGTATATGGGGTATCTCGGAGGTTTATCATCTCTTGGTGCTTAGTCAGTGCCTTCCTGCATACCAATTAAGTGTCTAGTCATTTCTTTTCATATGTTAACAACCGTCTTCCTGTAAAGTAATAAGTGGATAGTCTTTTCCATATTTTGATAACCGTACTTTCACGCAATATTCTTACAAGGGTAAGCTAGGCTAGGTTTACCCGATTCTATTAGTAACGTTAGCATGGTTTGAACAACTACCAAAGGTAGGAATAAGAGGAGCAGTCGTCTACTAACGCGAGAAACGCCGCTGTCTTCTATTTTACTTTGAAAATCTGTTATAAACAAAACTGAGACACTAAGTGGAGCTGAAAACGCTTTCCTTAAATCATTCCTTCACTGATTAGCTGTAAAGAAAAAATAGTCATGCTTCAGCAAAGATAAGCCCCGTCGTGGCATAGGTAAACGTATAGGGATATTATTAACTAATTAAAACTATCTTCCTACATACTAATTTAGTATAGGTAAAAGTGCCGTCTTCCATTGATTAATTTAGTATAGGTAAACTACGTAGGCGCTTAGTAAGTTCTTTTCATATGTTAATAAATTGTCTAGTCAGTGCTCCCCTGCATGCTAATAAGTGCACAGCCGTTTATATGTTAATGACTACAATTCTCAATAGAAATAAAAAGCTTTGCCTAAGCTTGTTCTGTCTCTACTAACCCTAATTACTTGATGTAGATTCTAATGTGTGTTCAAAACAAAAGCGGGCAGATCCAGATCTAGTGGATATCTTGATTGGTGGTTTGTCAAACTCTTATTACCTACCTTGGGTATTTTTTTGTCTGGTGGATAGTGACTATATCCAACTTTCGAACAACTTGGACTAAGGAAAGCTGTGCCAAATTTGACTTGACTCGCCAAGCCTTTTGGAAGAGGAGAGAGCATGCGTACCCGCACTTATTAAAAAAAAATAATAAAATAAAATAAACAATAAAACGTCATTCTTTCGAAGCATATATAAAGGATATTACACGACGGCGGGAAGATAGGAATTTTATTGGTTTCGAGTGGTTAAAACAATATTTTACGAACGAGTGCAACGGGCTAGTAAGACATTGTTTTTCACCACGAAATTGTAGTTTTCTTTTTATAATATAGACAAATAAACTCCCAGCAAAATTTTTATCGCGAACTGCTATAGTTCGGCGGCAGGAATTTATTGAAGTTCTCTCCTTTTGTCTTCACTTGTAAGGAACAGAGAAAGTTTTTATGTCGGCTACAGTTAACTTCACCAATTCATCGTTCGACATTTTTCAACAGAAGTACAATGCATACGATATTTCTGTTTTCAAGAGCCAAAATACAGCAGTTAGTTTTGTTTCCTCAGAGTCTGTACGCCTTTACAAGAGCCGGATCAAACACCAATTGTTGATTTGACAAACGTGAGGAAAACTCGAGCGAAAACAGTAAAAATGTAGTTGAATTTACCACAGCAATCTGTCAGATTGTTCCTGCAGCAGACTTGTCGATATGAGATGTTATAAACAGCTGGGGGATTGTTAGTGATAGAGTATTATCCGAAGTGGGACAGAACAAGGATTCTTACTTGTCCACTTAAAGCTGACTTG
>CALNXI010003913.1:8599-35483 GCA_942486025.1 Porites evermanni
ATATATATATATATATATATATATATATATATATATATATATATATATATATATATATATATAAACAAACAAACAAGGAAAAAGAATTTTTTTAAATTTGATTGCACAGGTTTTAATTGAATGCTAACAATTATTAATTCATATCTACCTACTAATCAGTTTTCAAAAGTTTACAAAATGTAAAACTGTAACGTTTTTATACATGTATTATTTAAGTAAATTTTGGCCCCTAAGGTTTAATAGTTTGTTTTGATTGGAAACGATTGGCCATGTCGTAATCTGAGTGATTTTTATTTTATTTTATCCCTTGACATCTTTCCACTTTCAGTGGTTCTCAACTTTGTTATTTATGCAGTCGCAGTTCGTAGACTCTTAGGTTTAATAATTAAGAGGTTTTTTCCTGTAGTGTGTTGTGGTACACTAAGAAGTGTTCCATTCTGTCTCTTCATTCAATTGTAAAACTCGTAAGAGCTTCAATAACCCAAAGGCTGGGTTGTATATTCAATCAGTTCAAACACATTTTCATCATTTCTCAGGACAACTAGCCGTATGGAATCTCTTACATTCCGCTTAGCTCGTCTCGATGATTTCGATGAAATAGTAAAACTTTCGGAAGGAATCTACGAAGGACACGATTATCTTCCGATGAAATTTCACGAGTGGCTTCAAAGAGACAATTTACATATTGTCCTTGCCTATTCTAAGAAGAAACTCGTTGGTCTTTCGGCCTATTTCGTCATAGACGACGGTAAAACATTTGTCCGTCGAGCTGCAAGAATTCTTCCCGAGCTTCGTGGACAAGGTCTTGTGAGGCCTTTAACCGAGTATATAAGAAAGCACGCAAGGGCCCATTACCCGTACGCACAAAGAGAAAGATTTACTACCAGTTTTGAACACGTTAGCTGCATTGAGCAAACAAAACTCCTCGAGTGTGATGTCTCGGCATATCATGTTGAAACTAGATTCTTTACTCGCGCTGATATAATTAACGAAAACACGCCCAAGATTGTGCCATGCTCGAGAGAATTCTTCTGCGATGTCGTCTTGTCATCTTTCGTGACGAAAGCACTTTTCCCAAAGAACGTCATTACCGTTAATTCTTGTCCTTTTGTTCCTGTACGATCGAATATCGATTACATGCTGCAAGAGGGCGATGAAATGTTTGTAGAAAAATGTGACAATGGCGTTTTTCCAAGATCATTCAGTTTTGGGTCTTTATCACCGAGAGTTAAATTTGTGCATTGGCTTGCCGCTGTCTTCACTGACGACCCTGCACTTTTTGAAGCGCATCTGCTTCGCCAGTTCAGAAGAGCAGGCCAATTGATCAAGAGTGATTTTGTTTTCGTATCTTTCCAAGACAAAAGTTTGACTCCCGTCGGAAGAAGACTTTTGGAAGAGAAACTCCAGTTAAATGTTTGTGAGTATTACTTGAACAAGACAATGAAGCTGTATGAAAGAGACTGTACATCTTGAAAGAAGAAGATGCTTCATTGAGCGTCAACTCGGGCACTCAATGCTGGCGATTTGAAGAAAACTTAATACTTACTTAACTAGAAAAGCAGCTGTTATTTTCGAATAGGCTTTCAATTTAAGGCATTCAAACATTTCTCTCTGATATCTCTCTTTGAGTCAACGCTAGCGACAATTACTCAATGTCGTAATCTAGTTTTGTGTGCGTCTTGTTGCGGACTGCGCGTACATTTATAAGCACAATACCTGAAAGCAATCAAAATGAAAATGTAGACCACATTTTTTGCTTGCTTTGAATTAGAACTGTCCATAGTATCGGGACTAGTCATTCATAGTATTTTGCGCATTCGCGACTCATCGACAACGTTTGCAGAGCTTGACTCTAGCTGCAGTCCGAGTAACAAGCTTCAATTCGAGGCTCGATCGTCCAAGCTCATTCATCTAAATTACATTTGCGTCGAATTTAAATCATCACTGCATCTGAGGCAATTTAACAATTACGAAAAGAAGCTCATAAAAATTAAAAACTTCTACTGTATTCGAGAGAGGAAAAGTGATGACGTCACAAAAACTAAATTATGGGATAGGTTGACATATCATCAATCAATCAATCAATCAAGATAGATTGACAGATTGACATTCAAGAACGAAAGAAAGAACGAAAGAACAAGATGAAAAAAGCCCTCTTACGATGCAAAAATCAGCCTGTTTGTGCAAATCGGTGGCTGTGGGGAGATAAAAGCACTGCTGAAAAATTAACTTCTATTAGGCCTTTCCCGATTGCGCTGAGCACCTTTTGAGCACTTTTTTGAGTTTGGAGCACTATTTTGCATTTTGAGCACCCTTAAGCACTTTTTCTCACTTTGGGCAATATTTGAGCAATATTTCACATTTCGAGCAAATTTCGAGCAACATATGTCTTCTAAAACATTTGAAAGCAAAAACTGTGTGTCGCTCTCAACGAGAATCGTGTTTTAGGTCATAAATTTGAATAACTAATGATGTTGTCAAGAATAAAAGACCATTGTCATGGAAAGGCACGTAGACTTATCCTTACTGAGGGTGAGAACAGAAGTTTCTGATTGGCTGATGTATCATGCGTATCATGCGTGATGTATCATCTCAAATTTCTAGTGCTTTGCACTAGTAATCGGCTTTAGTTTTTTAAAAATATTATTGTTCTATATTCTATCAACCTTTCGTAACACCTTGTCGAATAACAGTACACAAAATAGATTGTTAATTTCTTTAGCAAAAATTGACATTTTACGAAAAGCTTAGAGGTAACTGTTCACAACTTTTGGCACTTTTTGAGCACTATTTCGAGATTTTGAGCACTTTTTGAGCACTTTTTAGCCATTTTTGCCAGCACTTTTTTGGGATTTTACGAGCGCAATCGGGAAAGGCCTAACTTCTATCCGTAACGTTTGCGATCCAAGCTATTTTTAGAAGGATTTGTATGGATTCATCGGAGGTTAACGGTGCTTATATCTTAACCCCAAACTCATGTTTTAAAATCAAAATCTAACAAATCATAGCGCAGGTTCTATCCCACCCTCTAGTCTAGGGTTAATTTTATTTAAATGCATTTCTTTCAACATCATTAAAATTTGCACCTTTAATGTAAACATTGCAAACATAAAAATAGCTATCCAAGTGTTAGGACCTTGGAAGAAATGGGACCCTGATCTGCCGATTGCCGTTTCGTTTGGTAAATCATTTCCACAGGAGAACGTGCATGGATTAGAGCTCAAGCCACTGAAATTCTTTACGAAGGCACAAAAATGCTCATCCAATAAACCTTTTATTCACGATACCCGCAATCTTTGTACGCGCCTACGGACTGATAGGATAAAAATAATGTCACGTGGTTTCTCAGGGGGCAAACAAGTGATAAAATTTGCCAAGGCAAGAAATCGTGGTCGAGTTTGTATATTCTAGCCAACAGAAAATGAAGAACTTTTTATCTTAAGGACGATAATGGAAAATTATGGGTGGAAATCATCATTGTTATTNGCAATATTTGAGCAATATTTCACATTTCGAGCAAATTTCGAGCAACATATGTCTTCTAAAACATTTGAAAGCAAAAACTGTGTGTCGCTCTCAACGAGAATCGTGTTTTAGGTCATAAATTTGAATAACTAATGATGTTGTCAAGAATAAAAGACCATTGTCATGGAAAGGCACGTAGACTTATCCTTACTGAGGGTGAGAACAGAAGTTTCTGATTGGCTGATGTATCATGCGTATCATGCGTGATGTATCATCTCAAATTTCTAGTGCTTTGCACTAGTAATCGGCTTTAGTTTTTTAAAAATATTATTGTTCTATATTCTATCAACCTTTCGTAACACCTTGTCGAATAACAGTACACAAAATAGATTGTTAATTTCTTTAGCAAAAATTGACATTTTACGAAAAGCTTAGAGGTAACTGTTCACAACTTTTGGCACTTTTTGAGCACTATTTCGAGATTTTGAGCACTTTTTGAGCACTTTTTAGCCATTTTTGCCAGCACTTTTTTGGGATTTTACGAGCGCAATCGGGAAAGGCCTAACTTCTATCCGTAACGTTTGCGATCCAAGCTATTTTTAGAAGGATTTGTATGGATTCATCGGAGGTTAACGGTGCTTATATCTTAACCCCAAACTCATGTTTTAAAATCAAAATCTAACAAATCATAGCGCAGGTTCTATCCCACCCTCTAGTCTAGGGTTAATTTTATTTAAATGCATTTCTTTCAACATCATTAAAATTTGCACCTTTAATGTAAACATTGCAAACATAAAAATAGCTATCCAAGTGTTAGGACCTTGGAAGAAATGGGACCCTGATCTGCCGATTGCCGTTTCGTTTGGTAAATCATTTCCACAGGAGAACGTGCATGGATTAGAGCTCAAGCCACTGAAATTCTTTACGAAGGCACAAAAATGCTCATCCAATAAACCTTTTATTCACGATACCCGCAATCTTTGTACGCGCCTACGGACTGATAGGATAAAAATAATGTCACGTGGTTTCTCAGGGGGCAAACAAGTGATAAAATTTGCCAAGGCAAGAAATCGTGGTCGAGTTTGTATATTCTAGCCAACAGAAAATGAAGAACTTTTTATCTTAAGGACGATAATGGAAAATTATGGGTGGAAATCATCATTGTTATTTTTTTAGATGCAGTTAGGGAAAATAAACAAACTCGACCGCGATTACTCGTATTAGCAAATTTTGTCACTTGTTTGCCCCCTGAAATACCACGTGACATTACTATTATCCCATCAATATCCTAAAGGGTTAGCATTAGGTAACATCGGCTGAAGTCAGATTGCTTCTTTCAGTGAAATTACATGAAGAGCAACTTAGTCCAACTTTACTGTGTAATATAAAAGTGAAATAGAAAAACTCCACTGTGATGCTTTGAACCCGGGTCACTTGCTATATAGCCTACATCCATATCCACTACACCATCGACGACTAGCTGCCAAATCCAGTAATTTTTAAAATATACATGTTCTTATATATGCCCTTGGTACCCCATTACAATATTTGAAAGCTAACCGTTTTCTGTTCAGTGCTTAACCCTAATCACTGCAGATCAGTGCTTAACTCTCTACTGTGTTCTCTCCATTCCAGTCTCGTCCATTATGAAAATAATGCGTTGTGTAAAATTCATAAGGTGTCCAATCTGGCTTCACTCGATGTTATCTAATGCTAACCATCCTAAAGCGCGTGCAAAGATGGCGGGTAACGTGAATAAGGTCTATAATTAAAAACTGAATCATTGGATAACGCAATTCTAGAGCTCTGATTGGCTTAGCCATCTAAGCTGGTATATGAGCCATTATACCATGCTCTTCAAATATGGTAACTGTACGCGTCTGCTAACAAAAAATCGGTTGTCTTTACAAATAAAGTCGGGAAGAATTCTCACGATTTATTTGACGTTTTTTAATGAAACAATTATTCCACTCGCGTTTGTTGGATATGAGACGATTATAGCCAACTCGTCGCTACGTGCCTCGTTGGCTACTGCCATCTCATTTCCATCTTGCTATAAGTCAGTGTTAATATCAATCTCGATCAAAATTAGTTATTAAGGGAGCAAGCAGGTGCTTCGTTTATTAATTTGTGTTCCCGAAGGTTCTCTAAAAGAAAAATTAAAATTAACAATTTTCATTGTAGATAATACTGAATAAAAGAAAGTAGTATTGAAAAGGTCTGTGGATGAGATTTTTATTTACTGGCAGCCTAATAAGATTTCGTGATGGGCTCCTGATTTCGTCGAAGACTTTTAAAAATGTCAGAACTATATACAATAATATGTCTTCAGTTTAAATTGCAATTCTGGATCGGAGTAGCCGAGCCTTTCAATCATCTATTTAAACTAGCTGAAGAGCAAACAACAAAAATATATTTTCGATGCATTTTTATTAGGAGAATTTTAACAGGCTTCACAGAGAAATTAATTACAAGCTCTTTTACATTATTATTTCTTAGTAACAAGCAGCGCGTTTGCTTGATCTTTTTTTAACATTATCTGAAAAACCAAGAGACGATAAAATGTGCAACAATTCTGTCTTTTTTCACGTCAAAATTACTGCTCATGATTGGGAACGACGCGCGATTTTTATCTCCATATTGCCAAAAGTTCGCAAACAACAGAGCAATTGTAATATAGGCATTAAGTTTGTGTGTCTAGGTGCCTCGAATCTTGATTAAAAAAGTACCAACAAATTGACAGCTTCTGTCTTTCTAGAAATTTATCGCATTCATGTAATTTGACATATGGAAAAATTTATCTTGTACAGCGATAATTTCAGGTTCACAGAGTACTAATGAGCGTTTGTTTTTGGCGTCTAACCCGCCAATCTCCATTAATACTTGGCGATTGAACGAACGATCGAACGCTAAATTGACACCCTCTTCAAATTTCTCGGAATTTTTAATGGTTTACCCGGTAGCTTACGATAGATTCATGAAAAACATACAGACCGTCTATACTGAAAAGAACTGGGTGTGAAATGTATTTCTGTAGAATTGTGACACTTTAGTCTTCCCGTGAAAATGATCGCACCAAATAAATTTACTTCACTGGGGATTCAGAATCTTGACATTATTTTTTAAAACTCCAAGGGGTTTTCAAACGGATAAGAACTGAAACAAAGGTTAAGTAGACCAGTGTTACAACGTTTTGTCACTATAACAATATCGCAGTTAAATCCTCTTGTCGATTGAAAGAGGTCACCTGCTTGCTCGGAATTAATTCAATTGCAAAAACAGAACGCAAAAGGAATATCAATTTTCCTTTAGAAGTTTCGCTCAATCCAGCCTTTCATGTGCTTGAGGATATCAGTTGCTGTTAGTTCTCCAGTTTATTTTCTTATAAAAGTGCCGAGAAAGAAATTCTTCTCACATTTTGCGATCATTCTGAGTAATTGTCGAATATGCGAAGACCACGTTTCTGTGAATTGTTTACATAGAAGACCTTTAAGACGCTTCGTTTTGCGGGACAGTTCCTTTAAAGATCTCGTCGTCTTGAAATCGCCAGATCATTACAATATCGTTAGTACAATTCTTCTGAAAAGTTGTCCTCTAAATAGCTGGCCATCATTTCTCCCCGAAGCTGTAATTATACACCTGCACAAAATCACCGCGAAATTCGTCACCGAGTGCTTTGTCCAGGGGGCAAAACCGTCCAATTTTTCGAGTGGCAAAATTTCACCGCCTTCTTTCCCTCCTCGAATTCTTGAAGTGTCTGTTTTGAATTCGTTACAATTGCGAGACAAAATAACTCAGCAAAAAGCAAAAGGCAGAAACGTGGTACCATAAAGCAATGGCACCGACAAAAAGCCCAAACGCCATATTGAGTGAAACGACAACAATAAACTCCTTTGTGGAACAGATGATTGTTTTGTTTGGCTATTGGTAGAGTAGAGGCCTGGTAATGATATTCTATCACGCATGTCTACTACTGCCGCTGACTGCCGGCAGATCACCGGCAAAAAAGTTAATTCTTATCATCTGTTTGCAAGGATTTCTTTACTTTTTTAAGCCTGATGAGAGCGATCATTCAACGTGTCACAGCTGCAAGTGTTTCTGGTTTGTATTTTGTGGCAATTTCTTTATTTTTTATGTGCTGTAAACATTTCTTATAGGCCCGATCGAGCCCGATACAGTTTACACATGGGCTATTGCATTTAATATCCGTACCCCCCCTCCCCGCGTCCCCGGTTGAGGACTTTGTTTTTGTTACCTTTTCTTCCTATCCCTGAATATATAGTCCTTCTTGGAGCACTTGAAAACAACAGTTTGTGCAAACAGAACGTATTATGGGGGATTCCAAAATAAAGATTGGTCAACCTCTTACCCTTTTATGTACCATTTTTAACAGAAAAGGTACCCCTTTCGTAGACCTTCTTTTGACCAATGGTACCCCTACTAACACCTAGTTAAGAACTTTGCCATATTCCTTTAACTGCCATAAATGCACTGTCATTTAAATATGAATAAATAAATTGGAAAAAAACAGAACGTTTTCTGGACTATTTCACAGCCATTAAATATGCTTGCTAGCCCTTTTAGACCATTTTACAGCCCTTTCATCAACTTAACTGGTGAAATCCCTACCCTTTCATTTTCCTGAAGCATGAAATAGCTACCACTCTCGGGCATACCTCCCCATAAATGCCATTATAGGGAGCATAGGCTAGGAATAGGAGTTGCACACTTCAGTTGATGGGCTCCTGTCTGTAGCATTTTCTTAGGTGCTCAAGTGGGTACTTTTGTACAGGTAGCTATGACCCTGATGTCCCTTAAGGGTGAAAATGAATTTGAGCCATGACCACAAAAACAACTCTGGTGCCCTCAAAGGGTGTTTTTGAATTTTTTCAATGAGCACCCTGGTAATTTCTATTGACGGGGCAGGACAGGGGCCCAATCCTTCTTTCTCTTGACCTAGCATTCCTGGCTCCCACCCATTTTTCTTGGCTTCCTCCCTCTTAGCCCTTTTCAATCGCAAAATATAATAATTATTGTTCCAGGAACTGAACCAAATCTTTTCCCTTTTGTGGACCTCTTTTGTGCCATATTCACTCAAAATAATAGCAAGAGCAATAGCAATTTGTATTCGTTAATGGTGACATGTCTTTGCGCAAACGTCATGTTTTTGTTGCGCTACTTTTTGTGCTTAAATGTTTTACAAAATCTTTCGTTTAAATATCAGATAATTTTTCTCATTTTTATCTGTTCAATTTTTTTGTAGTCGATGGTGAAGTAATCAGCTCCATTGGAAAAGGACTCTGTGTGTTGGTTGGAATATCTAAATATGACACCTCAAAAGAAATTGAATACATGTGAGTCAAAATGAAACAATATCACCTCTTGAGAGCAAGGGGATGGTGCAGTGGTGAGAGCACTCACCTCCAACCAATTAAGGCGTGGGTTCAAATCAAGGCGTGAATGCCATATGTGGGTTGAGTTTGTTGTAGAACTTCTCTACTTTGCTCCAAGAGGTTTTTGTCTGGCTACTCCAGTATTTTCCTCTCCTCAAAAACTAAGGGTGAGTTCGATTGAGCATACTGTTGCAAATTTCTTGTACCATGATTTTTGGACCGCCTAAATACTACATATGTCGGAATATTTTATTTCAAGCAGATTTACAGACATTGAAGTGTATTAAATGCCAAAACAAATGATTTCTGAAGTTTATTCCATTCATTCTTATTCTGGAATATTGTCAATCGAACACTCCCTAACATTCCCAAATTCCAATTCAACCTGGAATGGTAGACAAAGAACCACCACTTGGATGCCCTTCCCTTTAAATTATTATTTGTTTATTTATTTATTTATTTTTTATTATGTATTATTGGATGAATGCTTAACCCAAAAAAATCAACTAACTAAAAAAGCAATACCCAGAAATAAATTGTCCTACTATTTATTACGGAGTCTGAAAAGCCTGGTTTGTCTTTTGAAGGGTGAGAAAAATTCTAAACTTAAGGGTCTTTGATGACAATGGACAACGATGGAAAAAGTCTGTGGTGGATAAAAATCTTGAAATTTTGTGTGTGAGTCAGGTATGAGCTACATACATTCCATACTTTTTTATTATTATTATCACTTTTTATTTTTAAATTATTGTTGTAAAGCACCATGAACAACTAGTGGATGTGTGCACTATATAGAAGTGTCTTGTTATTATTATTATTATTACTATTAACTACACCTGTATGTCAAGTTGAAACTTGGGACACTTAGCATTAGACACACGTACAACTAGCCAGTGAGACCAGCTGTCATAGGGAGAATTTCACTGTTAGTCAGGACTTTCCAGCCATAATGATAACAGTCTATTCCTAAATAGCTTGAACAGCAGTGATGGGTTTTAGTAAAAACTCTTGGGAAATGCCTATTGCATTTTCAAAATGACCAGTCCATTTGGCCTTTTCTGATTTTTGGTAAGCACCCTGAGAGAGATTGTTTAGGTGTTAAGAATAGCTTTGCCATTACAGTCACCTGTCCCTGAGACATAAACCACCGGGTTCATTACTAAGGGCCTGTCTTACAGAGCTGTGTTACCTCGGGTGGGGGGAGGTACAGGGTGAAAGGGTAAGGGATTGGAGAAGGAAACATCTGAAAGGTAGTTCTGTTAGTTGCCGAATGGAAATTCTTGTTCCATTTCTTCAAAGCCATCTTTGATACCAGTTTCAGGCTTTCACAGCCGTTTTTTGGTAAATGGAACTGATTTGTATAAATTTGTTCAAGTTTGTACAAACACGATTCGGGACGACATTTACCAGTCCTGAGTTTGCGTACCATTTTCCCAAACCGTGTTCTGACCGGTTTGCCCATGAAATGAAGCCCGCGAGCAAACTCTCCATTTTATAAGGCGAGCGAAGCCATACGCGAGAGAACGCGCGAGCGAACAGTAAAGCCTCTCGCGCTCGCGTCTCCTTTCGCGTGCTACTCTCGCGTGACTTCTCGCGACTCCCCTAAATGGAGAGGAGCCTACTCGCAGGCTAATGTTAATAGAGACCTTTAGATTTGAGGAAGAGAACGAGTACGAGTGCTAGATTTGATTTAAGGTTTTTCACGTATTGTCAAAAAATAGACACCCCGGAATTCTTCATTGTACTTTTTTCACCAGAAAAGTTAGCACTGTTATCGTTATTGAAGGAGGTTGAGACCTCTCCCGATTGCAAAATGCTGAAACTTCTAACATTTGATAACTTGTTTCCGCCACTACGACACTCTCGCTAATACTCATAGTAGAATGACGACGGCTACCACGTTTTCCCGCCAAAATAGGCTGATTTAGCAAAAGAACGGGAACGTCAGTTGACGACGGAGCGCGCAAATCAAACAACTGGCTTAAACAATGACAGAGGGGCAAATTGGGCTCCGGAGGTCGTGTTTAGTCTTCTCCGCGCGCTTTCCCGTCGTCAACTGACGTTCCCGTCTTATCGCTAAATCAGCTTAATGATGCTGGCTCACGCGCGAGCACTACCTTTTATTGAGAAAATCTCGTACTCGTAGTCGTTCTCGTCTTAGAATCTAAAAGGTATCTAATGGTAAACAATTGGAAAGTACCCCGGATTTAGGCGTGATCATTTTGTTTCATTAGTTCACTCTACAAGCGGTTCTCAAGGGAAATAAACCAGATTACCACTTAGCTATGGGTGGAGATCAGAGTGAGACATTTTATCAAGATTTTCTGCAGCACATGAGATCAACATACAGAGTTGATGCGGTAAAAGGTAGAAATTTCCAGAAGTCTTTTCCCTATAGATGCAGTCGAACCTTCGCTAACGGCCAACTCTATACAACGGCCACTTTTTTTCGTCCCGGCAGACAAAAATCCATACATTGACTCTAGTTTTAGCCTCTCCGCAACGGTCACCTCTTTACAACGGCCACTTTCTTCTGTTCCCAAGTTGGCCATTGTAGAGAGGTTCAACTGTAATCATTTAAAGTATCTTTTAGGGATTCTTCCATGAGCTTTCTAAGTATTTCCATCTTAAGCTTCCTAAGCGGAAGGGCACCAACTTTTTGATTTTCCGACTGAAATTTCCAGTTTGCCAAAAATGAATGTAAATAGTTAGCGTGCGTACCGTTTTCTTTTAGCTAAGCGCCGCGGGAGAACTGGGAAAACGTGCGCAAGGGTGAGTAAAAAAGTAGAAGCAAGAACCACCTTCTTAATCTACCCCACTTCAATTTTTTAGCCCCTTTCTTGTGTGTCTCCTGGAAACGGAAAAAAACTGGTCAGTAAATAGGAAGTTCACAAATTCACTTGTGTCTTTCTTTGTGTCTGTGTCGCAAGTGAAAATTAGGCTTAAATCATCCTATATTTCTATATATTAATATGCAGTAACTTTACTTTTCTGTTCAGATGGAAAATTTGGAGCGTATATGCAAGTTCACATTCAAAATGACGGTCCAGTTACAATATCATTGGAAACGCCTCCCTCGAAACCGGCCCCACAAAACAAGGTGAGTTCATGCTAGTATCACCGTCTATTTCTGGGAATGTGCACTTCCCTTTCACCTTGGTGTGTCATCATCCTCCTCATCATCAGGGATAGGCTAACTTTCTAGATCTCACCAGGAGACATCTAAGTCTCCACCCATAATAGTAGATGGGATATAGTTTCCCCTAAGGCAAGGTAGTAGTGCCACGTAGCGGTTAGCTGCGAGTAAGCTCTCCATTTTGGAGTCCTCTTAAAAAATCACGCGCGAGTGGTACGCGAAAGGAGGAGCTTTGCCGCTCGCTTGGTGTTCTCTCGCGAACGTTAGCTCAAGCTACAGAAAGGCTATCCCTGGGTGCTAGAAGTTTATATTTTCTTCTCGTACACGTGCAGCGGAATGTTTTGGGGAGTCGGCTTGAGGTCGACGTATGTTCGGCCGAGGGCCGAACCAACGAGTCAATAAGGAATAAGGAATACTTGGGAACTTGCTTTAACTTTTTCTGTGTGTGTGGATATCATATTATAAAAATATGGCCATGCATTCTAAATTTAACAGCTGTAGGCCTAATTATACGGGAAACCCGTTTGTCTTCACGCCGACGTTTTTCACTAAGTATGTGCTTCGAAAATAATTAACAATAAGTCAGCTGTGAGGTGAAGCTTCTCTTGATCTTTTCTCTTGTTCTTAGGGGAAAAGAAACCCAGGCGAGGGTGAAGGCAGTTCAACCAGCGCTGCCGATAAGGAAAAGGAGGAACAACTTAATGATTTGAGTAAATTGAACTTGGACGAAAAACAGGGCAGCTCTTGACGGATGATAGACTCTCTATATGAACGTTTGTATTTTTCGTCTGTTTCACGAAATTAAAAAGAAAAGAAACATTTTCTTTCCTGGTTGCGAAAATTATCTCCATCACGGAAACTATTCGTATTATTCGAACAGTTAGATTAAAGTAGAATAGATAGATTATTGGAGTGCGTTTGATGGAGTGTAAGGGACACAAAGTATTCTTCGCTTTCCTACTTGGTTACACAGGATACCCATGAAACCACAGGATAGCTTTCTGATCAGTGAAGAGTTCTGTGACGTGCTCGAGTTTTGTAAATTTTTTAATCGCTTGTACAGCTGGCGGTTTCGTTGCCTGCGCATTGAAGAAATGGGACATTCGCAGCCCGTTCTCGTACCTTTGTGGCCACGTTTACTTCATCATCAGCTTCGTTCTCCAACGAGACCGCCTGTTTAAAGATGTGCAATTTTGGAAGGGAATTAATAACGTGGTAGTTAACTGATCATCCGATGACGACGACAATGATGACGATGAAAATTAGTTGGATATGAGATTAGTTGTTGATAACTGACTGCAATAAAAATTGACTGTGTCAGGAAATCAGAGACTATCAGATCAGTTGAAGTACCATTGAATAAAGTTTATTAATATTTTTATCGTTTTAATTTGACAAAAGGATGGGGTATTAATGGCCTAGCCTGCGCTGCAAGCGTTAAAGGAAAAAGGGATGGGGGAATTCGGGCACGCGAGGAGCGCGAGGGACGCGGGAAGAGGGGGCAAGGGGAATTCCTCGCGCACCCGCGCGCTCTCGCGCGCCTCATTTCCCCCTACCCCTTTCCTCTTTTAACGCCTGCCACGCGGCCTATTAATGTCCTTGAGGTGCGGAGCATTTTACAACGCAAGCAGTGAGGGCTAGTTAACAGGCCAATCCCGAGTTCTAAAAACTTTCACTTTCAAAACATGTCTTTTGAAGGGTGAGAAAAATTCTAAACTTAAGGGTCTTTGATGACAATGGACAACGATGGAAAAAGTCTGTGGTGGATAAAAATCTTGAAATTTTGTGTGTGAGTCAGGTATGAGCTACATACATTCCATACTTTTTTATTATTATTATCACTTTTTATTTTTAAATTATTGTTGTAAAGCACCATGAACAACTAGTGGATGTGTGCACTATATAGAAGTGTCTTGTTATTATTATTATTATTACTATTAACTACACCT
The DNA here is from genome assembly GCA_942486025.1 of Porites evermanni. Classification (NCBI taxonomy): domain Eukaryota; kingdom Metazoa; phylum Cnidaria; class Anthozoa; order Scleractinia; family Poritidae; genus Porites; species Porites evermanni. Next base: position 22,543 of record CALNXI010003913.1, read on the forward strand.
GTATGTCAAGTTGAAACTTGGGACACTTAGCATTAGACACACGTACAACTAGCCAGTGAGACCAGCTGTCATAGGGAGAATTTCACTGTTAGTCAGGACTTTCCAGCCATAATGATAACAGTCTATTCCTAAATAGCTTGAACAGCAGTGATGGGTTTTAGTAAAAACTCTTGGGAAATGCCTATTGCATTTTCAAAATGACCAGTCCATTTGGCCTTTTCTGATTTTTGGTAAGCACCCTGAGAGAGATTGTTTAGGTGTTAAGAATAGCTTTGCCATTACAGTCACCTGTCCCTGAGACATAAACCACCGGGTTCATTACTAAGGGCCTGTCTTACAGAGCTGTGTTACCTCGGGTGGGGGGAGGTACAGGGTGAAAGGGTAAGGGATTGGAGAAGGAAACATCTGAAAGGTAGTTCTGTTAGTTGCCGAATGGAAATTCTTGTTCCATTTCTTCAAAGCCATCTTTGATACCAGTTTCAGGCTTTCACAGCCGTTTTTTGGTAAATGGAACTGATTTGTATAAATTTGTTCAAGTTTGTACAAACACGATTCGGGACGACATTTACCAGTCCTGAGTTTGCGTACCATTTTCCCAAACCGTGTTCTGACCGGTTTGCCCATGAAATGAAGCCCGCGAGCAAACTCTCCATTTTATAAGGCGAGCGAAGCCATACGCGAGAGAACGCGCGAGCGAACAGTAAAGCCTCTCGCGCTCGCGTCTCCTTTCGCGTGCTACTCTCGCGTGACTTCTCGCGACTCCCCTAAATGGAGAGGAGCCTACTCGCAGGCTAATGTTAATAGAGACCTTTAGATTTGAGGAAGAGAACGAGTACGAGTGCTAGATTTGATTTAAGGTTTTTCACGTATTGTCAAAAAATAGACACCCCGGAATTCTTCATTGTACTTTTTTCACCAGAAAAGTTAGCACTGTTATCGTTATTGAAGGAGGTTGAGACCTCTCCCGATTGCAAAATGCTGAAACTTCTAACATTTGATAACTTGTTTCCGCCACTACGACACTCTCGCTAATACTCATAGTAGAATGACGACGGCTACCACGTTTTCCCGCCAAAATAGGCTGATTTAGCAAAAGAACGGGAACGTCAGTTGACGACGGAGCGCGCAAATCAAACAACTGGCTTAAACAATGACAGAGGGGCAAATTGGGCTCCGGAGGTCGTGTTTAGTCTTCTCCGCGCGCTTTCCCGTCGTCAACTGACGTTCCCGTCTTATCGCTAAATCAGCTTAATGATGCTGGCTCACGCGCGAGCACTACCTTTTATTGAGAAAATCTCGTACTCGTAGTCGTTCTCGTCTTAGAATCTAAAAGGTATCTAATGGTAAACAATTGGAAAGTACCCCGGATTTAGGCGTGATCATTTTGTTTCATTAGTTCACTCTACAAGCGGTTCTCAAGGGAAATAAACCAGATTACCACTTAGCTATGGGTGGAGATCAGAGTGAGACATTTTATCAAGATTTTCTGCAGCACATGAGATCAACATACAGAGTTGATGCGGTAAAAGGTAGAAATTTCCAGAAGTCTTTTCCCTATAGATGCAGTCGAACCTTCGCTAACGGCCAACTCTATACAACGGCCACTTTTTTTCGTCCCGGCAGACAAAAATCCATACATTGACTCTAGTTTTAGCCTCTCCGCAACGGTCACCTCTTTACAACGGCCACTTTCTTCTGTTCCCAAGTTGGCCATTGTAGAGAGGTTCAACTGTAATCATTTAAAGTATCTTTTAGGGATTCTTCCATGAGCTTTCTAAGTATTTCCATCTTAAGCTTCCTAAGCGGAAGGGCACCAACTTTTTGATTTTCCGACTGAAATTTCCAGTTTGCCAAAAATGAATGTAAATAGTTAGCGTGCGTACCGTTTTCTTTTAGCTAAGCGCCGCGGGAGAACTGGGAAAACGTGCGCAAGGGTGAGTAAAAAAGTAGAAGCAAGAACCACCTTCTTAATCTACCCCACTTCAATTTTTTAGCCCCTTTCTTGTGTGTCTCCTGGAAACGGAAAAAAACTGGTCAGTAAATAGGAAGTTCACAAATTCACTTGTGTCTTTCTTTGTGTCTGTGTCGCAAGTGAAAATTAGGCTTAAATCATCCTATATTTCTATATATTAATATGCAGTAACTTTACTTTTCTGTTCAGATGGAAAATTTGGAGCGTATATGCAAGTTCACATTCAAAATGACGGTCCAGTTACAATATCATTGGAAACGCCTCCCTCGAAACCGGCCCCACAAAACAAGGTGAGTTCATGCTAGTATCACCGTCTATTTCTGGGAATGTGCACTTCCCTTTCACCTTGGTGTGTCATCATCCTCCTCATCATCAGGGATAGGCTAACTTTCTAGATCTCACCAGGAGACATCTAAGTCTCCACCCATAATAGTAGATGGGATATAGTTTCCCCTAAGGCAAGGTAGTAGTGCCACGTAGCGGTTAGCTGCGAGTAAGCTCTCCATTTTGGAGTCCTCTTAAAAAATCACGCGCGAGTGGTACGCGAAAGGAGGAGCTTTGCCGCTCGCTTGGTGTTCTCTCGCGAACGTTAGCTCAAGCTACAGAAAGGCTATCCCTGGGTGCTAGAAGTTTATATTTTCTTCTCGTACACGTGCAGCGGAATGTTTTGGGGAGTCGGCTTGAGGTCGACGTATGTTCGGCCGAGGGCCGAACCAACGAGTCAATAAGGAATAAGGAATACTTGGGAACTTGCTTTAACTTTTTCTGTGTGTGTGGATATCATATTATAAAAATATGGCCATGCATTCTAAATTTAACAGCTGTAGGCCTAATTATACGGGAAACCCGTTTGTCTTCACGCCGACGTTTTTCACTAAGTATGTGCTTCGAAAATAATTAACAATAAGTCAGCTGTGAGGTGAAGCTTCTCTTGATCTTTTCTCTTGTTCTTAGGGGAAAAGAAACCCAGGCGAGGGTGAAGGCAGTTCAACCAGCGCTGCCGATAAGGAAAAGGAGGAACAACTTAATGATTTGAGTAAATTGAACTTGGACGAAAAACAGGGCAGCTCTTGACGGATGATAGACTCTCTATATGAACGTTTGTATTTTTCGTCTGTTTCACGAAATTAAAAAGAAAAGAAACATTTTCTTTCCTGGTTGCGAAAATTATCTCCATCACGGAAACTATTCGTATTATTCGAACAGTTAGATTAAAGTAGAATAGATAGATTATTGGAGTGCGTTTGATGGAGTGTAAGGGACACAAAGTATTCTTCGCTTTCCTACTTGGTTACACAGGATACCCATGAAACCACAGGATAGCTTTCTGATCAGTGAAGAGTTCTGTGACGTGCTCGAGTTTTGTAAATTTTTTAATCGCTTGTACAGCTGGCGGTTTCGTTGCCTGCGCATTGAAGAAATGGGACATTCGCAGCCCGTTCTCGTACCTTTGTGGCCACGTTTACTTCATCATCAGCTTCGTTCTCCAACGAGACCGCCTGTTTAAAGATGTGCAATTTTGGAAGGGAATTAATAACGTGGTAGTTAACTGATCATCCGATGACGACGACAATGATGACGATGAAAATTAGTTGGATATGAGATTAGTTGTTGATAACTGACTGCAATAAAAATTGACTGTGTCAGGAAATCAGAGACTATCAGATCAGTTGAAGTTCCATTGAATAAAGTTTATTAATATTTTTATCATTTTAATTTGACAAAAGGATGGGGTATTAATGGCCTAGCCTGCGCTGCAAGCGTTAAAGGGAAAAGGGATGGGGGAATTCGGGCACGCGAGGAGCGCGAGGGACGCGGGAAGAGGAGGCAAGGGGAATTCCTCGCGCGCCTCATTTCCCCCACCCCTTTCCTCTTTTAACGCCTGCCACGCGGCCTATTAATGTCCTTGAGGTGCGGAGCATTTTACAACGCAAGCAGTGAGGGCTAGTTAACAGGCCAATCCCGAGTTCTAAAAACTTTCACTTTCAAAACCAGGCTAAGTACAAACATGAGCTGTACAAAACCTTTCTTAAGAAAATGAGTGTTATTTGCTTGAGGATAGAAAAAAATTTTTTCATGTCGATGGCTTCGTACTTAGCATTGCTTTCAAACAGAGGCTTGAGGCAACTTGTGGCCTATCCCCCCCCCCCCACCACCCATGTCCCGTCCGGAGCAGGCGGGGCTTTTAGTGACTGGTGCACAGTGAAAAAGTGGTGCTTATCATTCTGACTCGGTGGTGAAATTGAAGGGGATTTCCGAAGGAAAACCGAACATAACCGAAAACCAACCGAAGATTTCCAACTACATTGATTTCACAGTTTTAGTGGAGTTTTTTTCAAAAACTTTTTCAAAAAAAGTCTCAGTGAAAAAACTGTTCCGTTAAACTATTCAGTTAAATCCTTTAATCAGTTCAGGATATCGGTATAAACTCATTACCTGCTTGTTTCCTTGAAAGATCATCCAAGCGCTAATATTCGCCAATCAGGGCTTTCAGATGTAAATTGACACGTGATTTTTGGTCACGCTTGAATGGCATTGAATACCACGAGAAATTTACATACATGCACACATGTGGATGTTAAAATATATGACTTCATAAATACACACGGACAGGCGGATAAGCGGATGGTTACCAGTTAGGCTGGAGGCTCGACAAAAACGACGGAAACTTCGCGAGAAGCCATCGACGGGACAGTTAAAAAAGAATTCGATCGTACATGAAAACGTAGCTGTCGGCTGAACAGAAGTTTGAAGGAGAATGAAAGGAGGTGGGATGTAAATATGACTGTAATTGTTAACCTCAAAGTAGGCCAACCTTACCATTTCACACAATTATTTAATATTCAATTTAGATTTATACTTTAGTGTCCTCTTTCACGTTCATTTTCCCCAAACCTCGTCATCCACCTTCTAACGCCGCGTCCACTCTGAAATGACATTTAAAGCGACATGACTAGAAATTTCGTGACTATAGAAACTCTATTGGCCCTGCTCGAAAAGTATTCTTTACTTTCGAATTGTAAAACAAAAGGCATTTCACTCTTGGTCTGGGAATTGATACGCGAATCATTGAATCCTACGTGAAGGGGAACATTTTTTCCGCGGTTCTTGATAAATTTCTGTAGCGGATTCATTTCCGGTTCAGGTTGTTTTCTAGAATACTTGATATGCCCTGAAAGTTTCTAGAATTCACTCGTAGTAAATTCTTTCCTCGGATTTGAGTGTAACATAAAGTTCGATTTTTTTTTTCACCGAGGTAGATTCATTTTATTGCATTGTTTAATCCCTCAAGGTATCTGTACACCAGACACATCTTTACAAATAAATTATTTACTACTAGGAGCTCTCCAAAAAGTACTCAATTACATATTGCTTCTAATATCAGTTAGGTATTTGCGAAAATTGCACTGCCTTTCTGCTGTGATGAATTTCCCATTGCGTCTTTGAATAATTTACAGCGTAAAATATTTCTCCGCTTTTTTTTTTCGGTGTTGATCAATGTTTGACAGGCATTTACATAGAACGGCATGTGGTTTATCAAAAGCGCTAGGCAACTGGTTGAGGTACGGATAGACATGGCACTTCCTCTAGCCACGGCTAATATAATATCGTCATATTGAACAGATTGAAGAACTTATTGTGACTTCTTGGGCCTGTGTTGAGATGCAATCACCGGAACATTCTATTTTTTAAAATTTATGAATTGATTCTAAACAGATAAGAACGGACATCCTCAATACCGGAAGGAGTCGTTGAGAGGTAGGTAAGACATTCCAGTATAATTTATCTAGCGCGAAATTATCATAAATTACCGTGAAGCTTAACACGTGACCTACGCTGTTTTGCGTCAGGCCAAGCTTTGCCGTTCATCTTGGAAAAGTGGGAAAATCGCTTTATTTTTCTTTTTATTTTCCACGGGCATCGTCTTTTAAGCCGGTATTAGCCATCCTTGAACTTATCCCTGTAGTTTTAGTGTCTTAAGAATCTGTAAAGTCTTTTCCATGGCTTCGGAAACGAGAACGTCGATCATGGCTCATCCGAAAGTGGATGGGAAGAAAGACGGGCAAGATGAAATGGAGATTGACAACAATCAACACGTGTCCAAGACGGGAAGCGATAGCGATGGGGAATATCACGGTTAGAGTTCAAATGACACAAATGATGTACTTAGGGAAATCTGCTCTTATCCAGGAAACGCCGTGGTACGGAAATAATCGCTGTTTCTGACATTTTACCAACAGAACCCGGTATGCGAGTCGGAGAAGAATACCAAGCCGTCATTCCCGACCTTGTTTCAGATAGTAAGTTGCAAATTAAACCAATAGGCTCTGTTATGATTAATTATCTTAGTCCTTTCCTGAAAATAGGCATCGGTAATTATTTCACCTTGCAGTTTGTGGCGAATTTCTTACCTTAAGGGTCGAATAATTGGCTTACGTACAACGAGCTCGAGTATTTCAATTACCGGCCGGCGAGCGACGCGCGCATAAATATCCTACATTAACTTTCCTTTCAAGCCTCGCTATGGAAAATCATTTTATATCGCAGCTGCTTTTAAAAAATTGTATTTTAAATCAAGGCAGGTTTCGTGTCTTTGCGGTTCTTAAAGTTGTAAATTTCGAGCTTCTTGGCTTTTATGTTGTGTAACTTTAAAGCCGTTCATTTTTCCGATGTCAGTTTCGCTGTCTTAGAAGCCAAGACATGTCATACACTTCTAAACGCACTTACATTTCTGTAGTAGTTCCAAAGTAAGAATTTTTTGGTGAAAACGCTGAAGTCAAGTTGCAATTGTTGGTTGACAATAAGTGGATGGAAGGGATGAGAGTTCTGGGAAAATATTTTTGAATGACCTGATGGGGCCTCTTGGGGGCCAGGCGAAGTGGGGGGGGGGGGCAGGGGGGTGGTTAAGATGCCTCTGACCTGTCATTTCATTGTAACCCATCTTTGTGTTTTTTGTTGTTATTTCCTCTGTCTTTTGTCGCTTCTTCAAGGCCGTAAGCCTTGCTGGAATTCTACCCTAGCAGGACATCTCTGGTGATAATAGTAACGATAATGATTTTATTATCATTTACTTTCATATTCAATTTTATGATAAAAAATCCTCAGTGTAATGTTATGAGTATCTAGATAACTAGTCTTTGGTCACTTACACTGTGTGAAACACAAGTACCAGTCCTCAAATTTCATATTAGTAACGTATGAAAGTAGTCCAAAAGGTGCCAAAATGTATGTCTGATGCGTTGGAGGGAATTCAAAAGCGCGCCCTTAGGATAATTCTTCCAAATGTACATTATGATGAGGCATTGATATTAAGTGGCCTGCCGTTTTTAGAAGACCGTAGGGCTGCTGCTTGCGAATCATTTATACGTAATTTAAAACTATCCAACTCTGTGTTTGGCCTTGCCATGAGTGGAAGGTAACTACCATTCACTCGTACTCGTTACGAAGCTGCCGGAACTATAATAACAAAATTTGTAAGACAAAAAGATTGTTAGAATTTGTATCTGTGAAGTATTTAGATTTTTTGTCATAAGTTAAATGTTAATTATGTGTAATTTGCACACAATCCTGTTATCCAGCTCTTAGCTGCAAGGGGTTCTGAATAAACAACTCTATTCTATTATTCATGGATCTTTTGTTTCTCTTTTATTCAGACAAAGAAGAGGCCAAGCATGACCCAAACCTTCGGCACAATGCACTTCTTGTTTGGGCACCTGTAGAGGAAATCCCAAATTCAAAATGTGGGTGTTATTATTTAATACAGTCTTATAGCATAAATGATCAAAAAGACATGCGGGGTGTTGATTTACTTTTAACAATCTGAGAGGGAGTGTTAAATAGATACATTCAGGAGACATTTAAAAGAGAAAGGCATTTCTTTTCTTTTTTGCGACCTCTTCAAAACTAATATACTATCAATGAACATATCCAGAGAGTTTGTAAATTAATAGCAAAATATCCAGTCCATCAATGTCTACATCTGGGCTGTGTAGAGATCCATTTCACTCTTTCAAATCTCAATTTCACTATCAGAATCCTCATTTTAGGGTTATTGTGTTGTCATCCTGACTTTATCTTTACTTTGAACTTGACATGAAACAAGATGCAATGCACATTCATCAAGCAAAAAACTAAATAAATTGAATGATTTTCTCCTTTTTGCTAATTCCTAGTATTTTGGGGTAACTCTCTTGGGGGTGTTTATTAGAGAGGGGCATTTAATACAGACTTTGCCTTGTAGAGGGGGCATTTATTAGACAACAGGCATTTTTTTGAGAAGGGGTGTCAATAAATTAGATCATTTGCAGTGTACCCTTATATTGTCTACTCAGTGTGTAGAGGAAGTAGTGTCTGTTAGCCTGGGGCTAGTGGATTCTGCTGTCAGGCTAATGAGTTCTGTTCTTAACTTGCCTGAAGGGCAAGTGACATTTTTCTGGGAATGTAAATCACAGACGAACTGCAATCAGTCCTGCTCATTATTGTTTTTTGTGCTGGTTCAAATGATTTTTGGGCTAGTACATGCTAGCTACAGCTTGTCTGTCTGGCAAGTGGGAAAACTCCTTTTCCTTTGCACCCAGTTTCTTAGCATCTGCTTCTCTTCACAAGGCACTCTACATCGCAGCTAGTGAAATGTCATTTAAGCCCCCAGTTCACAACCAAAATGTGCAAGCATGCTTAATAATATTACAATGAGCATATGTATGAGTGCACAAGTAAAAACACTTCCAACTGCATGGAAGGTGACTCAGACACATACAGAGAAAAAAGGGATTACAGAGCTGTATTGGTCATTGGACAGTATCTGACTAAAATTTGCCCATTGTCTAGGAAATTATGCTTGTAAATTCGGACACGGTTTTTGAGATTTGCCATTACACTGACTTAAAGTTTCACGTAGCTTTGTGTTTCACCTCTTAGTGGATGACTATGTGCTGGTTGCTAAAGACAAGCATGGGTACAACGTTGAACAGGTACATTCACAGGCAGTTAATAAAGTGCACAATTTAAGGGTGGAACTAAGATTACCATAGGTTCTGTCCCTGCTTAAGTAAGTACATAGATAAAAAAACCCAAATTTTCAGGTTTACAGTTAACTCTTTCTTAACAGACAACACTAAACAGGGCTTCTCATATTTCATGCGCTTACAGAGCCGCGGAATTCAGGTAAATCAAATTTGCCCAGAAAGTTCCCACGAAATTGGCTGTTTTTAACTGATTGGTTTTTGGGGTAGTTAGCATCGAAAATTTCCGTGAATTCAGCTGATTTTTCCATGAATCTGTCTCTGAAAATCCCGCAAAATTTGACTGTTTTTTCCGCAACTTATCAGAAGCCCTGACTGAAAGACAGACACCTCGGTAAAACACTAGACACATAAAGTTGGTCCCTGACTTTCTTTACCCCTTTTACTTTACTCTTTATAAGACGGACATCAATCTTAGATGGACACTTAGTGGGGGTCCCAAAGATCTCTGTCATAAATTGAGTTGATGTAAGTTTTGATCTGATGATGAATGTATTCGGACTGTGAATTCTTTAGATTCAACATCTATTCTTGGATCTTAGTAAAGAAATGCAAATTTAAATTTATAATTTTTATGAATTTTTTTTCATAGACCTCTATTAAGTTTGAAAAGGTTAAATACATGTAGATCTACATGTTTAAATCTGTACAGATGTGTAAATGCTGTTGAACTGATCTGGGATGTTACTGAAATGTCACCAGTTTTTTTCTGGGAGGGATTGTCATAGAATGAACCAAGGGGTGCCAGTGTTTTGTAAAGGGGTGTTGAAATTAGCCAGTGAAATACATGTACATTTTGTACATGTGTGTTTAAGGGGCATACGAGCCAAAGGCCCACATGGCTGGAGCTTATCCTGGTTTCCTTAGCATGAAGCATGTCTAGGTGTATTGCTACTTCCCCCTGGACAGGATGCCAGTCCATCACATGGTTACCCTCCCCCCGGCAGTATGTTGCCTGTGCCCATTTATACACCTGGATGAAGAGACACAACAAAGTGGAGTAAAGTTCCTTGCCCAAGGAAACAACGCGGCAGGCGAGGCTTGAACCCCAGACTGCCAGATTCGGATTTTGCAATGTTATCTGCTCAGCCAGTACACGCTTCCACTTGCCTTGTTCATGTATTTTCTCACATATCTGCTGTGTATTGATGCAGTGAATAGTGATCGTGGGTGTGTAATGTTACAGCATACATGCTGTACATGTATCATGCAATTTAAAGGCTTTTGCTATTATAAGTGTAACGTATAATAAAATTAATGTTTTGTCATTTTCAGGCATTAGGAATGTTGTTTTGGCACAAGCATAACCTTGAGAAATCACTAACTGATTTGGCTAACTTTACACCATTCCCAGGTAATCAATCAATCAATTTATTAACATTTGTCACAACCAAGTACTCTCCCACTGTAAACAAAGCATTTACCATTTACAATGCAAAAGGTGACTGCTTGAGTTAACTTTAACTACTTTCGTTTTAGATGAGTGGACTATGGAAGATAAGATCCTGTTTGAACAAGCTTACAGTTCTCATGGAAAAAGCTTCAAACGAATTCAGCAAATAGTAAGTACATCATTGACATTGTTGAGCACTTGAAAGGAAGTCTGTCACTATTAATTATTTTGAGCCATTAATTGGTAATGTGCAAAATTACTTTCAAATTGAAGGAACTTCAAACAAGTGGTTGCGTGAAATTAAGATGGAAAAATACCAGACATGGCCATAGTACAAAATAAAAAAATGGGATGAGTGCATTGTTGAGCTAGATAAGCATGTAGATTATTAAAGACATGAGAGAGTTGTCAATTAGGTTTTCAGTGCTTCTCACACTTCTTGAGTGTTGTCTTAGTAATTACCAAGTCATATGTACTTTATATTTTTATAAAATGGTTAATGAATTATTGGTGATGTAGCTTGCATGCTTGAATATCTCTGTAAAGCATGTGTGTGACACACATGCTTCACAGAAATATAATGCCCGAGAATCAGTCTGACTAACTAATCATAGCACATGCATTTCTTGGCATTTTTGTTGAACTAATGGATTGTAATGCATTCTAAATTACAGTTTAAAAAATTGACATACTACACCTCCTCTCATTATAGTAATAAAGTTATTTGAGTGCATTTCGAAACTTGTTTTTTCTGAAACCTTTGTCTTTTTTTTCTTGTCAGTTACCAGATAAATCAATTGCCACTCTGGTCAAGTATTACTATTCATGGAAGAAAACAAGAAGTAGGACAAGTTTGATTGATAGACAAGCAAAGAAAATGGCTGTTCAAAAAGAACCAGTCAAGTGAGTTTTGTCTTCTTGGAAGCCCCGACTTTGGAAAGTAATCCTAACAGTATACAAATTTATTAAGGGCCTCCCATTTTATTTTGGCAGAAAAGTGTTTTCTTTCAATCATCATCCTCAAAGGTGAAGATCAGATGAATGACTTTTTTATAATTTCGTACTGCTTAGTGCATACAGTATTTTTCTTACCACTTTGTTCATATCTTTTTGAACCAGTGATCCAGAAAGCGACAATAGCGACTCCAGTGATAGTGACTTTGAACCTGAAAAAGAGGTAGAGTTTCTTCAATGCTGTTCAGTTTTACTTTTTACTGGACCAGTAACTGTTATTCTCACACACTGAATGCCATTTGTCTACCAAAAAATGACATGGCAATGCAACAGTGCTTTATTCACAAAAAAACCCTGAAAAGTCATCTTTCAGCCATCAGAAAAGTTTACAATGGACCAAGGAAAAAGAGAAAAACTTTCCTTGGCAAAAGGGGGAAGAGTTAGTACACAGCAAATTAATGTCATACACCAAAACATTCTTGGTTAAGTTTTATCCCGGACCATGCTTACTCAACTTTTTGGCCTTCATTTTTGGCTAAACAAGTACAGATTTAGTGAAAATCAGGAAAAAATAACCTCCAGAAAATATGTTGGATTGAATGAATATTGTAGATCAGATGAAAGTAAATTTGAACATGTTGGGGAAAAAAGCATTAAATTAATGCTATGTGGGATCATAATGTTGTGCGATCATTCAGATGTGTGTTATAATTTTATTTCTCTATGTTTTACAGCAAACAAGACAAACAAATGGCCAGACTAAACCAAAGTTAATAACCAAACCACCTACAATGCAAGTATGTATACAAACAAAATGATCTTGAAAATTAATCTGCACTCCACTCTAATTACCTTTACTAGGTCTTCGTATATGTTTCACTGTGATTTATGTTCATTTGGTTGTACATGTATATATTATTTTTCTTCAACTGTTGCATCATAATAATGCCATTGAAATACTGTCATTTATTTTTTAGGGAACAACTACAGCGACCATTTCAGGTCCTTGTGTTAACTGTCAATCCCAATCACTGCAACTTCATGCGACTCAGAAGGGAAACTTGTGCAGTGCTTGTTATCAATTCTTAAGGTACACCTCTAAGGTGACCTGTATTGTCTAAGAAAGGTCAAGTAGTTGACTCACATGTGTAGAAACTATCATCTACATGTATCATCTTTTGAATCTCTGTAAGTTTGTTGCAGAGACATGTTATATAGGTTTTTACAACTACCTTACTTATCCGCAAATAGTTTGCACCTGAGTAAAGAGTGTGCTGTGATTGGTTTATGTTTGTAACCGCTCATTTCAGCAGATGTTTGTGGGACAGAAAGACAAATGACAAAGACCTAAGATCGTCTGCGCGGGAGGCTAGCCCCTTTGTGAGGTCCATTCAGAAAAAAACTGCACAACTTGCAGAATATCAGGGCATGTTATTTTCTGTGTGAAAGTGCATTTTGATTCGCCACAGTTATCAAGTCTGGTCTTATTTGCAGACGAACTGGAACACTACGACCAAGACATGAAGGAAAGGAAGCTAGGCCTGGCCACAGGGGAAATAAAGTTAAACGGAAGGCTCCAAAGGTTTGTATTACCTACAAA
>CALNXI010003914.1:0-21619 GCA_942486025.1 Porites evermanni
TGATTATAATTCCTTGCTCCGGTGGCTTTGTTATAAAGAGGTGCTTTATACTCTGCTGGTAAACACCGCGGATATGGAAAATGCGGAAGGAGACAGTGCAAAAAATGTATATTTAATATTTCTGTCCATACGACTTCGGAAAAGCTTAATTAATCGCATGATTTACGCGTCACGGCGTCTGTCCACATGTAAAAAGTCTTCATAGTGAACAGCCGCTAACAGCCGCAAAAGCTGTTTCGGCTATGGGTCTAGTGGTTCCGACAAACTTCACACCGTTACGTGTGGAATTAGCTAACCTACATTACTTTCAACGCTGGAAAGCGTAACTTACCTTGTCACGTTAACCGCTTTTGCCAAAAATACCAGGTTGAATAAATTTAGCAACAAAAGCAAATTGAACATGGAAATATCTTCCAATTTTTCAGTCCTTACGAACATTGAGTCTTTCCTACTGAGATAAAAACAACTTCACTGATTTTGAGAAACCGACTCTTCGCCATACGCAAGCAACGTCCGAATTTCACGTTGTCGGTTGTCTCCTAATGAACCCTTTGGCTTGGAGCAAAATGGGACCACCCGCCTGAACTAATTCAGAAATCGTTTTAATGAAAATCCAAGAGAAACCATTCAGCCTCATACGGTGCTATGAATCTCACAAAAGATACAATATTAACTGGAATATTAAGTCTTGTCATTCTAACGAATCACTTTCACAAACAAAAAGTGTTTCTTGGTTTGAAAACATCTGACATTCTCGACTTCCATGGCAATACTCCTAACAAATATAGATGTATTTAAAATTTATGATGCTGCAAATGAAAAACTACAAAATATTTGCAGTTTTTCGACTTATTCTTATCTTTAGCTGTATCAAGCTCCCACAAGATAAAAATTATTGGACTATAAAGTCGAAAGAGGATCGTGAAAAAACGTTCGGCCAAAGTTTCATTTACCTTTTTTTTTTAAGTAGTAAGGGAAAAAATAAGGTGCTAACCCAAAAAGTCCAATTACCTTACCACCTGAATTGCTACAAGCAAAACAGTCACAGGCTTCCCGTCGCAGTTATTAGCTTCAAACTGTGACAAAAACCACAAGTTCAGCTTGAATTTTCTATTAGCGCGTAAATGAAAACTAAGTAGAGAAAATGTTTAGTCGTCTAATTTGGCCAGAATTTCAAATGACATCAGATAATAGACCTTTTCGTGGGTGCTCGGTGATACCCTGTTAGTTGGGGGCAAATGCAACACAAAATAACAGTGAGTCTACCAATAGGATTTTCCTCGATTTTTAATAACGCTTTGCAGTCTCCCACTTAAATTTGTCGGATTTTTATTTCTTTAATCGAGGAAAGAACATATAATTTATAAGAACGTTTGTAATACGCTCTTAAATCGACTTCAGAGGATTCGCGAACAAGCTGTCTTTGTCCTTTGCAAAGAAAGTTGAATTGCTTGCTGATCGCACCGAATTCTTGACCTAGTTTTGTCACATTTGCACGGACGGGATCGGAAAGTGTAAATTTTAAAATGAATGACGGTTTGGCATATAATTACTGTATGTAATTTTGTTCAAGTTTACCCCACAGCCAATATCGGGTGATTTTCCGAAAAAGGTCTACGTAGCCGTTTAATGGGCATGGGGTCGCCTGCGAGCGCCCGGCCCGGGAGAGCTTGCTCGTAGGGCTGTTCTGTTGGTGCTTCTCTGTTCAGCGGAAGGCCTTAACAATTCATACCTAACCATTAGAAGCTGTTTAATTTATTTATCTGCAACGCAAAAGAAGTAACAGCACACGATGTAAACATAGTATGAAAAAGGAAAGAGTGGCGAGGAAACCACAGTTTTCTTTTTTGGCACCGAAGCTGTTTTACCAGGTTGAGTATACGTTCTTTTTTGTCTACTAAGTGGACGTTTTTGGGGGTTTTCGAATCCGGCAGTGTCGCCCTCAATTTCTTTACACGCTTTGTTTGTTTGTTGTTTTTCTTTTGGTGATAGCGGGTTTTATAATTAAAGAGGTGTGTAATGAAATTAAACAAAATTTAAATGGGGCTAACCGCCCCCAAACTGAGTGAAACATAAAAATAACAGCTCAAAACATGAAAGGAAGGCATAAATAATACAGTAAATATAAGAGGAACGGATGGAAAAACTCAAAGAAGATTGAAATGGATTGCAAGTGGTTTTTGAAAACTTGTTAGCCTAACAGTTTTTTCAAAGTTTATTTTTGTTGTTTGTAACATTTTGATATAATACTTGGGAGACTTTCTTTTTTTTACAAGAATTCGAAGCTGTGATCTTGTTATTTACCAGTTTCTTCACTATCGTTACGTTCCATAGCGAAGAAGGACGCACAATTGGCAATTTGAAAAAAAATGAACCAGACTGCCATGACAGTGACAAAGTCCTAGCCTGCAGAGCAGGCGTTTTTTTTTTTCAAAAACGCGACCCAAAGGTACATGAAGGAGGTGCAGGCAAGGGGGGGAGGGCGGGAAGAAAAAGGAAAAAAAACTCCTTTCCTCCTTTCCCCCTCCCCTATTTTGACGCGTCAACCTCTCCCTTGGAATCAATTTTTGACTCGCCTCAACTCTTGGTCAGTCCAAAGTCCATATCGATCG
The DNA here is from genome assembly GCA_942486025.1 of Porites evermanni. Classification (NCBI taxonomy): domain Eukaryota; kingdom Metazoa; phylum Cnidaria; class Anthozoa; order Scleractinia; family Poritidae; genus Porites; species Porites evermanni. Next base: position 2,613 of record CALNXI010003914.1, read on the forward strand.
CACAGCAAAATATGCCTGCTTTGCGGGCCAACACAGCCCCTTTAGGCGTGCACTGATTTGTTGATTGCAGTTTTGTCTTAAACGGGCATTTGAGGTCCTTGGTGACCTACAGGACCCTGTATGCCCTGTATCTACCCTTGGGTGTGTGTGTGTATTTCTAGGTAAACAGTACTTCAACTGCTTATCCCCATAGGACGTTGCATCCTCGACCGCACAACAGAAACAGTTTCTGTCAATTACTAATCTTCCAACTTCTGTTAGGTACATCAGGGGCACCCAACGACTGTTTTCTGTAAATATCTGTTCGGAGAAGCAGATATTACCTAGAATTTTTTATTACTTGAGGACGGCTAAAAATTTCTAGATGGCCGTTCCATTAATGCACAATTTCCGAAGCTTATCTAATAAATTCCCTAGGTTTTTCTGAAGTTTAATTTTTCACCTTTCACTCCCTAGGTTAGGCTAATTTTCGTACAAAAAAGGAAACCTAAAATTTTCGAATTCAAAAATAGGATGGAGAGAGAAATAAGAAAGATTATCACTTTCGTAATACGTTAAATTGCCTCTAAAATTTTCGGGAAAATAATACTTAGGCCCTTTTAATTTCGAAAAGACTCAAGTTCGCCTAAGATGACCGAATAGATACAAATTCTTTAGCGCCGCTTAGAATGCATTTCTAGACATCTAAAAGTACCCTGGATAGCCTAAAAAGTGTTTTTAACGTATTTGAGAGGAAACCGTCGTTGGGTGCCCCTGGGACATGTCGAAAACATCTCTGGGTAGCGTAGGCAAAATCATAAAATCGGAGCTGTTGGTGTATGTTCTGTTTATTACCAAGAATACGCTATGCAAATAAGACCTAAAAAGTAATTTTTATTTATCATTGTTCGCGTGACGCTGTCTTGCTCTGTATTCAGTCTCTTGATACCAAACTGTTCATGTTTGTCCGGCATGACAGAATTGTTGCATCATAACTGAGCACAGGCTAAGCACTTGCAAGTACTCATCCGCACCGTCGCACAGACATTTGTCGACAATCTAAAAAAAAAACAAAAAAACAAAAAGAACAGAGAGACATCAACCTGCAAGTTGATTGTTGAAGCGACAGTTGCCAAACAGCATGATTATGGTCTGTGTTTGCCTGGCTTAAGGATATGTCCAGAACTGCACGCTGTGTGCGAAAATGGCACATTTGGCGAAAATTCGTGAAACTTTGGTGAATATTCAAATGCGGTGGCAAAAGGGGAAATTTTGAAGAAACTGTCGAATCTAGAAAAAAAGGTTGCCAAAGTTTTAGCAAATTTTAAACTCATAGCAAAAAATCAAAAGAGATGGCAAAGGGGCCCCATGGCAAATGGCGATTTCGACAAATATGGCCAAGTTTTCCAAAAAATTGGGGAAAAATTCAAATGAAGTGGCAAAAGGGGCCCCTTAGAAAAAGGCGATTTTGACGAATATGGTGAATTTGGCGAAAATGGCGAATTTGGCAAAAATGGTGATTATGGAAAAAAAAATCACCATTGATGATGCTTTGATCTACAAACAAATTCTCTTAAGGAATTCTTTAAGGAAAAGTATGGAGATCAGTCTAAAGAATTTGTATTTGGATATTGGGGCTTAAAGGATTAATGTTCAGTTGTATTTGCTTCTTGTGCAGAGAAGAGATTTAAGGAAAGTATAAGTCAATATCTTACCGCTAATTTCTCCAATATCGCAGATTTTTGATGGTCATTCAATTCGCTCATTTCAACAATTCTGTCATGAACCTAAAAACAAAAACAAACAAACAAACACTAAGATAATTATCTGTTTAGAAATGGAGGAAATAAGAAATTCTCAAGACAATTATCATAAAAAACTCAATAAATTTGAAAGGGGACACTGAACCCACAATTGTTGTTGCTGGAAAATCTGAATATAACTGTTCATTAGTAGCATGCCTAAAGTAAGCGCATATATATATTGGTTTAGGTTCCATCAAATCTGTGTCTTACTCATAAATATACATTTGTAGTAACAAGAGGTATTATTTGGGCAGAGAAAAAACTCTGGGTCAGCCGCATGCGAAAAGGGATAATTTAATAACCACGTTTTTAATTTTCTTATTCAATGAAATATACACAGTTAAAATGATAATTTATTCTAGGCGATGCTATACCTGATTTATTATTTGAGCTGCAGCGTGGCCTTCGGCAATGATTTCCTGTTGATATGATTTCAAGAGAACATATCTTAGTAATTGAGCCAAGAAAACGGTTTGTTCCCAAATTGCTATAACATTTAATCATCTTGCTCACGCTGAACCACTGGCATAATGCATAGTAGTTAGAGGATTGGTCCATGGCATTCAGTGGCAGAACTATGGTGAGGGTCCAGGGTTTGCCACAACACACCCAATCTGGACGAAAATACTAATTCTCATAGTAATTACTAGCCTGCAGCCCAGGCAGCCATCTTAAGGCTTTACACGCGCCCCAACTCTCCGTCAGTTTCAATGTCCAAGATGGTGCAAGATCATTAGTATCGTCGTTGGCACTGCAAAATATGCCTGCTTTGCAGGCTGAGTAATTTCTAACAACTTCCTCAAAACTGACACAATTATTGTTACCAATCAAGTTTCACACTTAAGGACCTTTTTAATAAGGAAAACATTGAGGAAGTGCAACAATTATCTGTAAAGATACTTTTAAGGCCCATAACACTTTGTTTTTAACACTCTTCCAACTGTCCAAGAATACAGGTCAACACAAGCTCTCCAGTTGAAAACATGTGCTTAACGTAATGCACGACGCATGCCAAAGGTTGTTGACAGTTTTAACAGCAAGTACAAGTTTGAGCCCTACTAATGAACATTCCTGGACTACTCCCATCTTTCTTGCTTCTTTGCAAACACAAAAGCAGACAGGCATGATACAGCACAACAATCATAATAATACTCACTTTCACAGTAGAGTCCAGCTTTTCGAAAGAATCAGAACCACAGGCTGCAAAAAGTTTGTCAGCCATATCATCAGGAACAACCTGAAAGTTCATTGGGCAAAAGTGTCAGCAAGAAGCTTCAGACAATGGCATCAGAGATTTGAAGTCCTTCTACTGTTAAACAACTCTGGCTAGTGATTATGTTGGAAATGAACCTGGTTAGGAGCCAAGGGGATGGGGGAACAGGGAATGGTTTTCAGGGTCTTTTCAGGGTATACAATTTCATCATTTAGCATCTTGAATAAGGTGTCTTTCTAGACTAGTAGCCTTCAAAAGAGTGTAAAGGTTGGCGACTAGAGGTCTACATTCATGGTACCAACAGTTTTGCTCACAAAATCTAATTCCATGTTTTAGTTTGAAAAATTAATCAATTCTGTATTCAAATCAAAATGAATCAGGGTTGTAAAATAAGGCTTGTAATCTTAAGCAGGGTCAGACTGTGAAGGCCTCAGCTGAAAACCTCTACCCATTAACTTTCCTTGCATGCCCACGAGCAGGTTAAGAAATAGCTGAACTCTAGGTTGCATTGTTCTAAAATAATGTAATAATGAGGCCCTGTTAGGGTGAAAATGGCCTTAAAACTGTGACAAAAGAATAGATGAAATGGCAACAAACAACATAAAGATGGGTTAAATACTGACAAGGACATGGCCTAATTCTCAAAACGTGAAACAACCAAATTTGAAATTCAGATTAGGGACACACATACCCACCCACCCCCCCCCACCCGAGAAGCCGAGAACAAAATAACGACCTATCACAAACCCAGAGAGGGTCTCAATAATATCGACAACTGTAGTATCATACCCCAGCTATTTCAGTGATGTCATGAGCCTCAATCATGTCCTCTCCTTTCAGTCTGTAAGCACTCTGTAAGTATGTTATGGCCTTCAAAAAAATACAAAATCATGATAATAACAAAAGAAGTGTAACGATAGGAAGCCAGGAACAAAAGTGTAGAGGCTGGTACATCCAATCAACAGGATTAGAAAATGGCTGAGGTTGAGGAAGAATCAGTTCTGCAAAATAAGCTCTCCCCCCTTTTCTTCAACTAGGGTATGATCTACAACATAAACAATGATCTGACAATAAAAAAAAAGTGCTAACACAAAGTTCTCTCCAAAGCCAAAACTGAAATGCAAATTTTCCCCATTATATATAAAAAATAGGCCCCTCAAAAATCCCCTTGGAAAATTTTAATTCCAAGACAAGTGTGCATTTGTCTTTTGAACAAAGCAGGGACATGAATAATATCATACTGGTCCCAGGGACAAGGCTGTAGGTCATTTGTTGCAATAAGTTATTTTTGTATTTCTCAAGAAAATGAAGGCTTCAACATCAATAATATTACTAAACTATTATCTCTAGTCTTACACACCTTTCGCATGTCTCCTTCTGAAATTTTTATTAGTTCATGAATTGCCTGTATAAAAAATAAAATAAAACTACGTGAACTTAAATCAAAATGTAACCTTCTAATTTGAGCGGCGGAGTTGTTGAAACCCCCCGTACTTATTTTCAACCTTTTTCAGAACAGACCATCTATCCATACCTTGTTATCACAATTCACATTTTCTTCTTTACAGATCATGTTTAGCCTTTTCTCAAGTGTTTCTGTAGACAGAGGCTTAAAACGAAACTTGGAACAACGGGAAGTCAAGGGTTCAATAATTCTGTGAAAAAGAAAAAAAAATGGAATTATAGGATGAGAATTTGAGCTTGACTTGTTTTGGGTCATGGTAATGGATGACAAGTGTCAAGAAAAAAACAAGTAATACATGTTTGAACCAAGGGTAAAACTGGGCCACAACATGTTCAGTTTGTCTGATGAGATGGTCAACAACTCCAGTTTTGTCAGTGTACTCCCATTTTGGACCAGATGCCTGCTAGATGCCTTCTGTGGCAATTCTCAAACTTGACACCAAGGGCACTTTCCATTTACGCAAAATTTCTGGTTGGAAATTCCAAGAACATTCCCAATCAAATGGAAAGGCTTTCCAGCCATAGAGCTTCGTTTGCAATCTCATTGCTTGCATGAACCCTTCGTCAGGTACTTGGGTTTTTCCCTTTCTTCACTTCAAAATTCCAATGCAATCAGAAATGCCTCGGGACACGTTTAAACAAGTGTTTAAGAACTCTTAAGTGCTTCGTAGACAAACAAATTACAATATTTACATTTGTTTTTTTTTAGACAGAAATGGCATAAGGTTCCACTGTCTGTAATAAATCAACAAATTAAAAGCCTGTGCACATACCTACTAACATAGTTACAAATGAGGCAAAATCTTGTTGACTTTGTCTGTTTCTCCATAGTTCTTCTCAAGGCTGCCTGATACAACAATCAAATATAAATTCTTGTAAACAAATATGGAAGTAACCAGTCCTTGACTTAATAAGTGTCTACTTTAAGGTGTGAATACAACATTTACCTATTATTCAGGGTGTTCATCAGGCATTGGAGATTGGAGAATTCTCCATTTAATACGCAGATTTCTCCAGCTAACAATCTTTCATTTTTTTATTCGGACGTGGAGCTTCTTTCAGAATATTCTCCTGTTTCTAGTTAATGTTTTTTAGATAAAACTTGACAACAAACCAAATTAACACTGATATCAAACCTGTGCGCTAGGTGTCATGGAATCTGCCTCATCTAAAATGACCAACTTGAAAGGTGGACATGGTTTACCACTAGTGAGAGAAAAAATTAAACATAGTAAGTCAATAATTTTCCAAGTCTAAAAAAAGGTCTTTATTAGGGGCTTATAAGTGATTTAAAGAAAAGAGAAAATGGTTATAACTTCATAAGAAAGCGCAAAGACTAACTTCTCAATTTCAACCTTTGTTTCAAAGTAAATATAGGAAAGGTGGAAAGGCAATACTTAAAACAGTCACTTGCTTGTTTGTTTAATGTTTTCCAGGCACTTGTTTAAGAAACTAAGAAACACAAACAAAAAGCAACACTTACTCTGCTCGTAAACCAGAGGCTGCCAGCTGTGCAAACTTCTTCACTTTGTCTCTCACTACCTTCAATATAACATATCATAATGCCATTTTAAGATTCCTAATTGGCATTCCTACAAAATGATACATGGCTTTCCAGGGGTTGGGTTAATTCCGTATATAGGTTATATATATATGCGCTGCTGTGAAGGGTAAAGCCTGCGAAGCACAGATGTATTTCCAGTCGTCGCTTCCCTCCCTCCGAAAAGTAATTATTTTCGGAGGGAGAGAAGCGACGACCGGAAATATGTCTGCGCATCGCAGGCTATGAAGAGTATAGTTTCAAGCATTTCAGTCTGGGATGGGATATAGAAATCAGCCAGTCTAGGACTAGAATGGGTATCATTGATTGAAGATTTTAGTCTAGACTAGGGAAAACGGGAATTGCCAATCACAAAAATGAAATTGGCAAAATTTAATTCACCCACAAAGCACTTTCATAGCAACAGACGGCCTGGCTATTATTGAAAATATAGCAACTCTAGGATCATAGGTACATGTAGGAATTTTGGGGGTTAAGTCTAGTAATGTATCCCATAAATGAGATGAGTACAAATAGGGATGTGATCCATAAAACAAGTTATCCCCTGCTTAACCAGTTTAGATTACTTCAGGGTATTTTAAAATGACAGCATTCAATAAGCACTGATACCCATCAAAAAGCTACTTTTTTCAGGGAACTTGGCTACTTTTCTCCCTAATTCAAAGAGATTACAGAAAGATTTCTTCAAAGCTTGTTGATACAGTTGGTTACTTGACTCAAAACCAACTGCCTACTTCACAGTTCATTAAAACCCCTGAATTAATGAACAACTTTATTACCAAACTTTAACAAACCTGTATTCCACGCTCATCAGAAGCATTTAGTTCAAGAACTCGCGCTTTCATCATGTCAGATCTAAGAAGTGAAAACAGACAAAGTGGTTAAAACAAAATTAACTAATGTAGAACACAGTGGTTTGCAGGAGAAGACGACTTTGGATGTTGTCCCATAACCATGGCTTAATGCAGGTGCGGTGTGTAGGTCCCCTAAAGATTTCTGGCCAATGAAAAATGAGATAACAGGAAATATCACTACCCTCCCCTCATATAAACTTATCTGAAGTTTCTTACTCTGCAAATTTTTTAAAATTTTATTGAGTATGATCACATGACTGAACATGAAAACAGTTGTGTTTCACTGAATGAAAGTTTCACTAACTACATGCTGGCACAAGGAACTCAGACAGATGTCCCAAATTCACTTATTCAGATCTCCTTGCTCTTGTTTGGAAACTGCACTTGCGTTTTAAGAGGAGTTTTGCACGGCTAGACTACAATGGCTCAGAAGGAGACTATATATAGATACATGTACAACGGTAAGCAATGAATATGAAACTGATGAATATCTGAATTTTCTATATTAGATCTGCGGAATCAAGAAATAAATGCAAAGATCATTGTAGTAAAAGACGCACCTTATGAAGTTGTGAAAAGATTTAAGCCTTAAAAAATTTAGGCTTGCCAGGATTCGAACCCTGACATCTATCTAATTAAGCTACAACAGGTTGCAAAAATACTTGAGACACTTTACCTTCTGTTTATGATCTCCCCTCGTCCCCTTATCAAAGCTGCCAGCAATACAAGACCATGCCCAAAAAACTTGGAGGAACAACTTTGAATGGAGGGGAGGGGGGAGGTGAGTAATATACCTCACAGATGTGTGACTAGCAGCGATTTGAAGTAAGAAAGGCCGGTTTTTCGTCAAAGTACGTATCCAAACATTTCTGCAACTGGTTGCAGTACACTGTTACAAGACAGGCAGAACCAAGATCACGACATACCCAAACAGTTGTCTTGCTATAGCAAGTATAGTGGATGTTTTTCCAGTACCAGGAGGACCATAGAACAGCAAGTTAGGAAGATCCGCTCCCTCAAGTGACTTTTTTAACACAGAGACAACTTCATCTTGGTAGGCAACATCATCAACAGATCTAGGACGACTGAAAATAAATGTAAAAATGTTTTAACTACTTGAACAAGAGGGCATTAGCTTACATTTGTGGACATTAATAATTATTATAACAGTAATAATAATAATAGGAAATAATAGGAAAGTCATCCCAGATCTCCACTTCAATGTTACCAAGTTATACATCCCCTTCCCTACTCCCTCTTTCAACAACAACGGCGATGTCAACAAGAACAGCAAAAAAGCAATAGGCTTAGATTGGCAAAACAAAAACTCTGCAGACACAACATGCTTTTCTGTAAATTTCTTTGCCGTCTCTGCATGACTACGACATGAAAATACCTAATTCACGTTTTGAGGAGGATGTGAACACACCATAATGACTTTTTTTTTCTTTTCCTGAACTTCAATACAGTCTGTTAGACTTCAACTCCAGAAAAAATGCCATTTTTTGATGAATTGTATGAGATGGAATAACCGCTATAAAGTTTGAAGCAGGCGAATTGACTTTTTAAGTGACGTTTTCATAGCCATCGCCGTCGTCATTGCTTAAGCTCCCTAATCTTTTATGATACATATTGCTCTCTGAAGTGAAACTTAACTCAAACTAAAGACCTTATTTGATAACGCAAATCAAGACAAGTTATATTTTTAACATGCATTGTTATATTCCTAGACTTTCACTCAACTAAACAGGGACTGCCATAGGCTGATTCTTGGTCACATGGCCTTGCATTGACTAAAATCAAATGTATTCCGATCATGATACATTTGAGCAATAACCCCACTCAGGATACATTAAGGCATGTGATCAAAGCATGGTGGAAAGTGGTGTGACAGAAGGCAGGAAAAACACTGCAAGTTTTCTTTTTCGTGAATGAACACGACAACACAAACATGAAGCCTCAAGCTAAAAAGCAACGATTTTCAACGTTATCCCTGAAGAGAAACAGCTAATATTAGCAAAGTACTTTGTAAATCATTCATTCAGTGATTTTGAGAATTAAATTTGTGTTCTTATCAGAATGGAGTCGACTGTTTTGATTTGCTCTGGTTGTTCTTTTGTTGCTGTTGAAGTGAAAGTCTAGAAAGATAACAAAGCACTTGATGTCAGGTTCCTCAGGAAACCAGTTAGTTTTGTTTCCCGAGAGTCCTGATGTTTCCCGAGACGAAGGAAACATCAGGACTCTCGGGAAACAAAACTAACTGTTTCCTTAGGGATCTGACATTAAGTGTTTAATGTCAGTAACCAATATTATCAAGCTAATATCAATCAAGAAAGAACACCATTGTCTTGGGAAATGGGGACCTGTTTTTGCCCTTAGGGAGAGGGAGTGGGTCGGTTGTTGCTGGTTGTGAAGTGGATGAATTTTGCACAAGATTCGGTAATTTCTGTACAAACCAAGGAAAAAATGTTTGCAGCAATGTTTCTGCAATAAAGAAGAACTCAACAGCATAATTTTGTAACTTTAAAAATTTCCAGAACATATAACGCAAAAGAGCTTTTCTTATTCAGCGAGATCGGTTATTCTGCAGTTTAGCTGGCCTTTCCATTGACAGTTTATCTTTTTACATTTTCAAAGAAAAACGAGTAAACATTTATACTCACTATTTTTCAACCCATGGAACAACGACCCGCTTGCTCGAAGGACCGGCGCTCTCTTCGCTTGCTGCCTGCTTTAGCTTCGATGAACTGCTAGAAGAAGTTTGCCCACGTAGAAAGGCATCCATTTCAATTTTAGATTTTAGGCCTTTGAGAAAATAAGCGGACAAATAATGGAGAAGATTGTGTTTCAATCTTCGCACAACATGGCGAACACGACTTTCCCGCCAACTGATTTGACAGAGCGAGAGAACTGGAACTAAACTGTTGCGTGACTTTGCGTGACCAACTTGTCGGTTTGTGACTTAAGAGCAAAGGATTTGCATATGAAAGGAATATGCCAAATATATTTCATGAATAATAGGACAAATAGGCGTTTGTTCAAAGTGGTAAACCAACTAACTGTCTTTATTGTTGTTTTATCGGATGAGCTGGCAAAATTTCATCGACGAGAGTTTATTAGGTACAAGCCAGGTGGCAAGAGCTTCGATTCATGGTTTGGACGGCAAAAGATATGCCTCAAGTGCGGGATTTGTGGTTAGTATATTCTTAGCTGTTTATTCTATGTTTCGTAAACATTCTTGTGTTCCTAAATTATATGGGAGTGAGGTTCCCATTACTTTTATTTGCGGAAATATGATGATTTCCCTTTTTAAAAGACTATAAATAAGACATCACAATCGATTATACTCAATTAATTTGTCGTTTATCGCTCGCGCTGTGTAGTCTGTGTAGTAAGGTGTTGATGTAACGCTTTGTGTGTCGTGTGCTAAACTTTGTTTATAGAGTCCTTTGTAACGATGATATAAATAGAACAATCTGAATAAAAGTAAGAATCCGTGTGAAAAAAAAGGACAAAATCTGAATTCTGTGAGGCAAAAGAAAAATCAAATTCGGTCTAGTTTCATTCGGAATGTAATGGAACAGGCATTGTTGACAATTTTTTCTTTCCTTGTAGTCTTGACTAACAAGTTCACAGTACCACTAAAATATAATCTCACGCAAGCAGCAAAACGGAATAATTGATTTAACGAATCGGGATCGGTGTGTTTTAGTGTTCTACGCTGCAGATGCATGCTCATGTAACCCGGGCTTTGTGTGCTGCATGCTATCGCTGATCCACCTCTTTTGACTCTTTTGAATTCAAGTTGTTCAGCCAGCTCTCATAATGGACACCCAACCAAACTGAGTGACACCTTAAATTGATTTTAATTTTCTCTAGTAAAAAGATGGACATGCGAAATATATAACTACAAATATGTGTCTTGTTGAATTTAGACGTAGACAAAATGTATAGAAAATGTAAGACATCAATAATTTGATGTCTTATATTTTGTCTACATTTATTTTTTGAGCAGATGGACTTTGTTTGTGGATATTAGCGTCTGAGCTTATATCCTCAAATATTTGATGGTCTTGGAATGATGCGTGTGACTGTTTGTGAAATGTGAGCAACAAGGGCCTATTCAGTTACTCTGATGAAACAAACGAGGAATGTTTTAATCAGAGAAGCTAACATCTATTTTGCTGTACTCCTCTGCAAAAATAAAATAATTTGGCCTTTCAGCCAGCATTCTTCTTGACTGACAAATGCTTATAGTGCTTCATGAATCTCTATAAGTGCCTGGCCCTTCCTTTCTTTTCTAATAATGGTGCATATCAAGTCAGTGAGGCACACACTCAGTGGGGATGTTTTCACTGTAACATTTTAAAATATACACCTGCACAGTGGGAAGCAAACTTTTTCTCTGAAGATTAACAACATTATTGCATGACCAAGTCTTGACACTTCGTCTAGAGGTTTAGCACATTAGCCTCCTTCCTTCACAATCATTAGCCTACATTGCAGACGTAAACTAATCCCAGTTAGTAATGTCTGCGTAGCAGCACAAAGATCCTCGTTCTGGGCCCCTTACAGATTCAACAAATTACCAGCAGCGCATTTCAAATTTCCTTTCAACCTGATTGGCAAATCGACTCAAATCCCGGTACACGGGTGATGGCCCAGAACAAGGATTTTGGTGCACGTTTGTAGATGGCCATAACCAGAGTTTAGTTTCGTTTGTGGCGCAGGCTACACACTCCTATAAACTGACCTTAAGCAGCTGCTTTTTAAACTAACACAGTTTACCATACATTACCCATCATACATGTACTCTGTTAACCAGACCTCACAGTGGCAGATTCAGATCATCAAGTAAGAGAGGAGCCTGCACATCCAGACCAAGAAAAGAGGGGGGGGGGGCAGGCTCAAGGATAATTTTTCTCAGCACTACAGGCTTCAGTGTGGCTTCAAAATAAAGTTCACCAGTGGCTCCTAGACTTAATTGTCGGACCTATTACCAAAGGAAACTCATTGTCTTTAACAAGCCATTTTCAAGTTTTAAAAATACTCATTTCATTATAAGGCCAAGTGCAACTTCAGAACCTTTCATATGAAAATGAGTGACCATTTGAATGAGAATGAGGAGCTATTTTCTTATCAAACATTTCTTACTTCCTCTCATTTTGATGAAGCAGGCCTGAGAAAACAGCCAACATTTTGCAATTCCACCAGTGGTTTCCCTGCAAAATGGCATCTGAGGAACTAATGCTGAAATTCCATACTGATGGCATGTCACTTACCCAGATCTGGGTAGTTTTCCTGATTGGTTTAAGCTTCGGCCCAGATCTGGGTAGTGACATTTCAGTACTTGTACCTCATCTTTTCATGGGGAATCTGTTGGTAGCATTGTGAAAAAACAGCTGTTTTCTCAGGCCATTCTAAGGGAACTTGAGGATACCTGGAAATGGCCTGTTCTAGAGTACTTTTGGTGCCTCTCTAGCCAGTTAGCATGGGTATCAATAGTTAGAATATAATCAAACAAGAGAGCAAGGAGATAAGAAGGGCTGCCAATGGTTAACTGACAACACATTGAGTTCACAGGAGTGCAAATTATGCCAGAAAGTGTAATATTTTATCATTTTTTTTCAGGTCCTTCCAAGCGAGGCCCAAGCATTAATCAATGGAATCACCAAAGATCCCTCACCTTTCTATTCAAAAGGAATTGCTATTAATAGAACAAAGTATGTATTTGTTAGGTCAGAACCTGGACATGCACAATTACAAAAATGTAATTGGCAAAATTTAATTCACCCACAAAGCAGTTTAATAGCAACAGATGGCCTGGCTATTATTGAAAATATAGCGACTCTAGGATCATAGGTACATGTAGGAATTTTGGGAGTTACGTCTAGTAATGTATCCCATAAATGAGATGAGTACAAATAGGGATGTGATCCATAAAACAAGTTATCCCCTGCTTAACCAGTTTAGAGTACTTCAGGATATTTTAAAATGACAGCATTCAATAAGCACTGATACCCATAAAAAATAAACATTGCCAGCTACTTTTTTCAGGGAACTTGGCTACTTTTCTCCCTAATTCAAAGAGATTACAGAAAGATTTCTTCAAAGCTTGTTGACACAGTTGGTTACTTGACTCAAAACCAGCTGCCTACTTCACAGTTCATTAAAACCCCTGAATTAATGAACAACTTTATTACCAAACTTTAACAAACCTGTATTCCACGCTCATCAGAAGCATTTAGTTCAAGAACTCGTGCTTTCATCATGTCAGATCTAAGAAGTGAAAACAGACAAAGTGGTTAAAACAAAATTAACTAATGTAGGACACAGTGGTTTGCAGGAGTAGAAGACTTTGGATGTTGTCCCATAACCATGGCTTGATGCAGGTGGGGTGTGTAGGCCCCTCAAAGATTTCTAGCCAATGAAAAATGAGATAACAGGAAATGTCACTCCCCTCCCCTCATATAAACTTATCTGAAGTTTGATACTCTGCAAATTTTTTAAAATTTTATTGAGTATGATCACATGACTGAACATGAAACAGTTGTGTTTCACGGAATGAAAGTTTCACTAACTACATGCTGGCATAAGGAACTCAGACAGACATCCCAAATTCACTTATTCAGATCTCCTTGTGCTTGTTTGGAAACTGCACTTGTGTTTTAAGAGGAGTTTTGCATGGCTAGACTAAAATGGCTAGGAGGGACACTAGATACAATGGTAACCAATGAAAATGAAACTGATGAATATCTGAATTTTTCTATACTGGATCTGCGGAGTCAAGAAATAAATCCAAAGATCATCGTAGTAAAAGACGCACCTTATAAAGATGTAAAAAGATTTAAGCCTTAGGTTGCAAAAATACTTGAGACACTTTACCTTGTGCTTGTGATCCCCCCTCCTCCCCTTATCAAAGTTGCCAGCAATACAAGACCATGCTCAAAACTTAGTGGAACAACTTTGAATGGAGGGGAGGGGGGAGGTGAGTAATATATCGCACAGATGTGTGACTAGCAGCGATTTGAAGTAAGAAAGGCCAGTTTTTCGTCAAAGTACGTATCTCAACATTTCTGCAACTGGCTGCAGTACACTGTTACAAGACAGGCAGAACCAAAATCATTGCCATTTTCTTCTTTCTTGCCATTTCTTCCTACATTTTTTTTGGGCATTTCTTTGTAATTATCGTAATCGTGTGGGAACTGAATTAATACAATACAATACAATACAATTGCATACCCAAACAGTTGTCTCGCTATAGCAAGTATAGTGGATGTTTTTCCAGTACCAGGAGGACCATAGAACAGCAAGTTAGGAAGATCCGCTCCCTCAAGTGACTTTTTTAACACAGACACAACTTCATCTTGGTAGGCAACATCATCAACAGATCTAGGACGACTGCAAATAAATGTAAAAATGTTTTAACTACTTGAACAAGAGGGCATTAGCTTACATTTGTGTACATTAATTATAGTAGTAATAATAATCATCATAAGGAGAGTCATCCCAGATCTCCACTTCAATGTTACCAAGTTAGGCATCCCCTTCCCTACTCCCTCTTTCAACGACAACGGCGATGTCAACAAGAACAGCAAAAAAGGAATAGGCTTAGATTGGCAAAACAAAAACTCTGCGGACACAACATGCTTTTCTGTACATTTCGGTGCCGTCTCTGCATGACTATGATGTGAAAATACCTAATTTCACATTTTGTGGAGAATGTATTAAAACACACCACAATGACTTTTTTTCTTTTCCCGAACTTCAATACAGTCTTTTAGACTTCAACTCCAGAAAAAAATACCATTCTTTGATGAATTGATTTAGATAAGCGCGATAAAGTTTGACGCAGGCGAATTGACTTTTTAAGTCACGTTTTTGTAGCACCGATTTTTAATGTTATCCCTGAAGAGAAACAGCAGCTAATGGAGGAAAAAGAAGCACATAATTCTAGGAAAGTACTTTGTAAATCATTCATTCAGTGATTTTCAGAATTAAATTTGTGTTCTTATCAGAATGGAGTTGACTGTTTTGATTTGCTGTGGTTATTCTTTTGTTGTTGTTAAAGTGAAAGTCTAGAAAGATAACAAAACACTAGGATGTCAGGTTCCTCATCAAGCTAATATCAATCAAGAAAGAACACCAAAGTTGTCTTGGGAAATGGGGACCTGTTTTTGCCCTTAGGGAGAGGGAGTGGGTCGGTTGTTGCTGGTTGTGAAGTGGATAAATTTTGCACAAGATCCGGTAATTTCTGTACAAACCAAGGAAAAAGTGTTTGCAGCAATGTTTCTGCAATAAAGAAGAACTCAACAGCATAATTTTGTAACTTTAAAAATTTCCAGAACATATAACAAAAAAAAGCTTTTCTTATTCAGCGAGATCGGTTATTCTGCAGTTTAGCTAGCCTTTCCATTGACAGTTTATCTCTTTACATTTTCAAAGAAAAACGAGTAAACATTTATACTCACTATTTTTCAACCCATGGAACAACGACCCGCTTGCTCGAAGGACCGGCGCTCTCTTCGCTTGCTGCCTGCTTTAGCTTCGATGAACTGCTAGAGGAAGTTTGCCCACGTAGAAAGGCATCCATTTCAATTTTAGATTTTAGGCCTTTGAGAAAATAAGCGGACAAATGACGGAGAAGATTTTGTTTCAATCTTCGCACAACATGGCGAACATGACTTTCCCGCCAACTGATTTGACAGAGCGAGAGAACTGGAACTAAACTGTTGCGTGACTTTGCGTGACCAAGTTGTCGGTTTGTGACTTGGGAGCAAAGGATTTGCATATAAAAGGAATATGCCAAATATATTTCATGAATAATAGGACAAATAGGCGTTTGTTCAAAGTGGTAAACCAACTAACTGTCTTTATTGTTGTTTTATCGGATGAGCTGGCAAAATTTTATCGACGAGAGTTTATTAGGTACAAGCCAGGTGGCAAGAGCCTCGATTCATGGTTTGGACGGCAAAAGATATGCCTCAAGTGCGGGATTTGTGGTTAGTATATTCTTAGCTGTTTATTCTAGGTTTCGTAAACATTCTTGTGTTCCTAAATTATATGGGAGTGAGGTTCCCATTACTTTTATTTGCGGAATATGATGATTTCCCTTTTTAGAAGACTATAAATAAAACATCACAATCGATTATATTCAATTAATTTGTCGTTTCTCGCTCGCGCTCTGTAGTAAGGTGTTGATGTAGCGCTTTGTGTGTCGTGTGCTGAACTTTGTTTATAGAGTCCTTTGTAACGATGATATAAATGGAACAATCTGAATAAAAGTAAGAATCCGTGTGAAAAAAAGGACAAAATCTGAATTCTGTGGGGCAAAAGAAAAATCAAATTCGGTCTAGTTTCATTCGCAATATAATGGAACAGACATTGATGACAATTTTTTCTTTGTTTGTAATCTTGACTAACAAGTTCGCAGTACCACTAAAATATAATCTCATGCTCACGCAAGCAGCAATACGGAATAATAGACCTTGTCACGGTTTTCGACGCCATGTTGACGAGTAGGCAAACGTGTGAGAAATTACAGTGTTTGTATGAGAATCTGATGTCGAATAATTTCCGTAGAATAGCTGTTCTGAACAAAATATCAATTGTAAACTAAAGCTACAAAGCAAAGGATTGCCCTAAAAAAATTGGGGGGCATACCTGTGCTTAAATTTCTCCAGAGGCTTGCTTTAGCTTTTCCATATATTTGTCTCCAATTTTCCCGGGACTTTCTTACAGACAAATGTATAGAAAATTTTAAAAAGTGGTTCTAGGTCTTCTGGTGCATGTAACGCCCTCAAACTTTTTCAGGAGAATCCTTAGGAGTGAAGCTTTAGTTTACAAATCATATTTTTTTCAGAAAAGCCGTTCTATGGAAATTATTCGACATTAGATCCTCATACAATCACTGTAATTTCTCATGCGTTTGCCTACTCGTCAAGATGGCGTCGAAAACCGTGACAAGGTATATTGATTTAACGAATCGGGATCGGTGTGTTTAAGTGCTCTACGCTGCAGATGCATGCTCATGTAACCCGGGCTGTGTGTGCTGCATGCTATCGCTGATCCACCTCTTTTGAATTCAAGTTAATCGGCCAGCTCTTATAATGGACACCCAACCAAACTGACTGACACCTTAAATTGATTTTAATTTTCTCTAGTAAACAGATGGACATGCGAAATACATAACTACAAATATGTGTCTTGTTGAATTTAGACGATGACAAAATGTATAGAAAATGTAAGGCATCTATAATTTGATGTCTATATTTTGTCTACCTCTATTTTTTTGAGCAGATGACTGTACTGTGCTTGTGGATATCTGCATCTGAGCTTATATTCTCAAATATTTGATGGTCTTGAAATGATGTGTCTGACAGTTTGTGAAATATGAGCAACAAGGGCGTATTCAGTTACTCTGATGAAATGAACGGAATGTTTAAATCAGAGAAGCTAACATCTACTTTGCTGTACTCCTCTGCAAAAATAAAATAATTCGGCCTTTCAGCCAGCATGCTTCTTGACTGACAAATACTTATAGTGATTCATGAATCTCTATATAATTGCCTGGCCCTTCCTTGCTTTTCTAATAATGGTACATTATTATCAAGTCAATGAGGCACACTCAGTGGGGATGTTTTCACTGTAACATTTTAAAATATACACGTGCACAGTGGGAAGCAAACTTTCTCTCTGAAGACTAACAACATTATTGCATGACGAAGTCTTGAGACCTTGGTCTAGAGGTTCAACGCATTAGCTTCTATAGCACTCTGTAGTCTATATTGCAGATGTAAACTAACTCCAGTTAGTAATGTCTGCGTAGCAGCACAAAGATCCTTGTTCTCGGCCCCTTACAGATTCAACAAATTACTGGCAGTGCATTTCAAATTTCCTTTCAAACTGATTGGCAAATCAACAATAACTTTTTCAACAGGCCAATCATGGTGAATACTCAAATCCTGGTACACAGGTGAGGGCCTAGAACAAGGATTTTGGTGCAAGTTTGTAGATGGCCATAACCAGAGTTTAGTTTCGTTTTTGGCGCAGGCTACACACTCCTATAAACTGACCTTAAGCCGCTGCTTTTTAAAGTAACTCAGTTTACCATACCTTACCCATCATACATGTACTTCTGTTAACCAGACCTCACAGTGGCAGATTCAGATCATCAAGTAAGAGAGAAGCCTGCACATCCAGGCTGAGAAAAGAGTGGGAACCAGGCTCAAGAACAATTTTTTTCTCAGCCCTACAGGCTTCAGTCTGGCTTAAAAAATAAAGTTCACCAGTGGCTCCTAGACTCAATTGTCGGAACTATTACCAAAGGAAACTCATTGGCTTTAACAAGCCATTTTCAAGTTTTAAAAATACTCATTTCATTATAAGGCCAAGTGCAACTTAAGAACTTTTCATGTGAAAATTAATGAGTCAGCATTTGAATGAGAATGAGGAGCTATTTTCTTATCAAAAATTTCTTACTTACTCTCATTTTGATAAAGCAGGCCTGAGAAAAGATCCGATATTTTGCAATTCCACCAATGGTTTCCCCGTAAAATGGTGTCTGAGGAACTGATGCTGAAATTCTATAGTGACGGCGTGTCACTTACCCAGATCTGGGTAGTTTTTCTAATTGGTTGAAGCTTCTACCCAGACTTGTACCTCATCTTTTCATGGGGAATCTGTCAGTAGCATCGTGAAAAAACAGCTGTTTTCTCAGGCCATTATAAGGGGCCTTGAGGATACCTGGAAATGGCCTCTTCTAGAGTGCTTTTGGTGCCTCTCTAGCCAGTTAGCATGGGTATCAATAGTTAGAATATAATCAAACAAGAGAACAAGGAGATAAGAAGGGCTGCCAATGGTTAACTGACAATACATTGAGTTCACAGGAGTGCAAATTATGCCAGAAAGTTTAATATTTTATAATTTCTTTCAGGTCCTTCCAAGCGAGGCCCAAGCATTAATCAATGGAATCACCAAAGATCCCTCACCTTTCTATTCAAAAGGAATTGCTATTAATAGAACAAAGTATGTATTTGTTAGGTCAGAACCTGGACATGCCATCTATTGCCGCAAAGGCAATGAAGGTGCTGTAGCAGTCAAGACCAACAAGTGTCTCCTGATTGGTGGAT
>CALNXI010003914.1:22495-35479 GCA_942486025.1 Porites evermanni
GGCTACTTGTGCTCTGTGCTTGAGTTCCTGTCTCTTCATCTCCTCCTGAGTTAGTTTCAATAATTCCATTTTTTGCTGTCTGTTCTTTGCAATCAAAGCACGTAACTCATTTTGATGTCGTTTTAGCTCAGATAAAACTTCATCATCATTATCCTCATCAGTCTGATCATCAGCATCTATCAAACCCTGGAACACTAATTCTTCCCTTATGCGCGCCTCTAAAGTACGAGTATGAGGTACATGGGGTGCCTTTGTAGGGGTGCGAGGGGGGTTGTTACCACTCCTTGTAGTAGTAACATTGTCTGAGTTTCCTGATACGGAGGAACTCTGCTCAGAAATAGGCGCTATTATATTTTCTTCAATTAAAGCAGAGACCAGTCTTTGCGTAAGAGGCCCAAATGGACACAGATCCTCTTCTGGGAGTGCAGCAGAATCTCCTTTTTTTAACGTTGATTTTTCTTCGCTTGTTTTGCCAGTGTTTTCACTTGTGGTGTTAGTTAATGTTCCACGTAGTTTCTTGTCCTGCATCCTAGCTCCTTCCTCTTGTTCGATAAGAAGATCTTCCTGAGCCCACTTTTCTGCATAGTGCCGTCCCAAAGGTGGGATCTTGTAATATTCCTGTTCGTCATCAGGAACCTTTAAAGACTCTTCAAGAAACTTTTGGTCCTCTAAGGTGATGTCTGCACAGTATGGCTCAACTGCCGTCCAAAAGCGATTGGGGGCATCGCTTTTTGCTTTCACACTAGGGGAGAATGTGTCCTCCTCCTGGCTTCCTTCAGAAGAAGCCGAATGTTTGCTCTTTGGTCTTCCCACCGGTGCTGGGCTGGCGCTACGAGACTCTTCAAATTTTTGGCGTTTTGCTCCTTTCTCCTCTGCTGCTGACCTGCTACGTTTAAATGAAGACAGCGAATTTAGAATCTCTAACTCTCTTTGCCTAACGCTTTTCTTGTCTTTTTTCTCTACCCAGTCAATCAACAGTTTCATTTCGGAGTCGATCTGTCTTATTCGGCGATTGGCGCCTGCAAGAAGAGTTTCAAGGTCGCTTTGAAGCAGGTGGAGATCCTCTGGTGCGATCCCTTGTTCGGTTGAACGGGTCAACAAAGAAGTGAAGAAAGGACACATCGTCTTGTGGTCCACCATTTTAAAATCAAAGTACTGGAGAGGACAGGGATCATTGTCACCTTTCCCATCGTCTGTGGTGTTAGACATGGCCTTTAGTCAAAGAACATAAACAAAGTTTCTGCCAATTTCGATTCCCCTACCACTCTTCCTCGTTCATCACAAAGCAAACAACATTTTGCTATGTAACCTCTCCTTTTCTTTGCGTGCTTTCCGCGTGTCCATCGCGCGCAAAATACCTGTGCGGACTGGGGCATGGGCAGTTTTGATTAAAGTATCGATCAATGTGTGTTGTATTGGTGTCTGGACTCTGAGTAAGAATTTCAACATTTTTTATTATTATAACCAGAAATTGACTAGAACGCAAATCCCTGCCCTATTCTTTGGAATTTTAGACACATTGGGAATAAATTAATGTCTCACCACCCCCCATGCAAGTGGTTCGTGTTTTGCTATTGCGCAATATCATATCGCTTGCATGCTGCATGTCGTCCGCCATTTTGCTTTCTTCTCGGCTGTGGGGAGCGCCATGATGGATTCGCAGGGGCCATCACTTTCCAAGGGGTTCCCTGAACAACACACAGGGGCCAGTGATCTGCAAAACTGTTCCAACGGTAGGAAAGTGTTTTGTTCGTGAGTTATAAGCTTCTGTGTCCGATGATAAGTCGTTTACGACGTGTTTTGAACGTTTTACGGAAGCTCGTTGTGTTGTGATCATAGAGCAAAGACATGCTCTCAGAAATACTTGAATTGCGCGGGAAAACGATTATTCTGCATTCATAAATTGGATCTCAGTTGAACTCTAAAACTGTTCAGTTCAAGGAAAGCAAAACTACTAAATAAGTTGTTGTTTTGTGGGTCAGCTATTGTCTTGCGCAAAAGAATGTCTGTAATCGTATGCATGCAGTAGCAATATCGGGATTTGATGTCAATATGAGTCGTAAAAAGCTTAGTTTACAGATTTTACGAATAGAACTTGCATTAAGATTACCTTACGTAACATTAATGTTACAAAAATAACGGATTCCCATTTTTGGATATTTTTGGGTATTTAAAGAATACCCATAAAAATCCCAAATTTGGCAAAGTGAGACAAGTCCCAACCAGGGAATTCCCAACCAAGTTCCCAGATTGGGACTTGTCTCACTCTTCCAAATTTGGGATTTTTGTGGGTATTCTTTAAATACCCAAAAATATCCCAAAATGGGAATCCGTTATTTTTTCCTGTGTTGGTATGGCTTATTACATCTGTAACACCCAAATTGCCTCCTTGATTTTGTTTATTCCATTGTTGCCGCTGGGTTGCGCAAGCTGGCTAGAATGTTACCATGAAAATAATTAATTCATTTTATAGTTCTTTATTAAAGGAACTGAATGACTGTCACTCTAATGTCACATTCTCCCTCAGATTCCTAAGCAAACACTAGGCAATTTATAGAGAGAATTTTAAAGCTCTATCAGAGCTTGGTCAGGGCATGCTTTCACATATTCTTTGCATTGCTCCCTAACAGAAGATGACAACTATGAGTTTGGCAAAAACAATGAAATTCTGGAAGATGGCAAGGACACCCAATCTCACCCTCAAAATGAAATGGAAGAATCATCCTCCACCTTGCTTGATAGTGAACTCATTATCACAACAACGAGTACCATAACAACAAATTCAAAGCAGTTTTCACTGCCCAGTATCTCAACAGCATGTTGTGAGTCTGACCAGCCTAGCTCTGAGCAAGACTGCTTTAATCTCCATGGCAACTTAGAGGACCAGTTATCATCACCATTTGAACATGGAAGCACAGTGAACCATGATGAAGATTTGGATATGACATTCCCACGCTCTGTATATGGTGGAATCGGAGATAAAGACATGAGCTCATTTCACCCTGAAGGTACTTTTAATCTCTGTAAATCCTTCAAGTCCTCTATCCCTACCAACATTGTTGGGAATTGGGTGGTCCCAAGAAATTTCTATACCCAGCCCATAGATTACTGTCACTAGCAATTCAAACGGGGGATTAATATTAGGGTCTAGGAGCCACTGTTTGTAAGGAAAAGTATGAACCTTGAGCAGAATTTCTACTAGGGTTTGGGGTGGGGTGGGCGGGGGGGAGCAAGGGATAGGAAAAAATTGATCAGTCTATTTTTTCACATTAGTCTCGCAGATACTTTTGTTTCTTAACTGAACTTTTGCTTTCCATTTAAAAGTCTTAAAATTTGGACAGTTTTTAATCCTTGCTGGCGAGCCGTTAAAAAATCTCCGCAGCACTGTCTTGAATGAAAGGTTCCTTTGATCATGGTGGCAGTTAGTGTTGTTTCTTTTAACAATATTTTAGTACTTTCCTTTAAAGGTGAAGTAAATCATCTGGAAAGAGGAGGAATCAAGCCTGACTTTAACCTGATCAGCGTTGACGGCAGGGTTGTTCCAGAGTATATAAGAAACATTGATCCTTTAGGATCCCCTGGTGTGACACATCTGGTTGACCCTTGCTCATCTACACATTTACAGAATGGCCAACAGTCTAAGGAAGAACAGAGAGCGCCTTCTTTAAGTAAGTCAAGTGCAAAGTCAAGCCTTACTTTGGGACCTTAAGGGTAATACCCATACGTTTACATGTAGTATCTAAGCTGTTTAGGTATGTTGCATGCAGTGGGGTATTACATCTGGGCCAAGTTCCTGAAAGGTCAATTAGCGCTAATCTAGGATTAAAACGTTTGTTCCACCTTTTGTGTGTTTACTTTCCTATGCATTGCCTAGAGTAACATTTTATGTTATCATCTCTGAATCTCAGAGTGAAGACACAACAGTATTTTGTTAGCGCGAGTGACATGTTCTTAGACAAGAAAACCTTGCTTGAAATTTGGCTTAATCCTTGTTCTGATCCTTGTTTAAACTTGACCATCTTTTGGGGAACTGGTGTCTGCAGTTTTGGAGTTCCCAGTCCTCAAACAGGGTACTCTTTTTAGTGTCATGATCATTAGATATGGTTTCTCTTAGTTTCTCTTGTCCTAAACCCCAGTTAGATACCTCACCTTAGGAGTCCATAATTTTCACAATTTTTTTCTTGGAACTTTTTGAAAAAGGCACAAAAATCTTCAAGTTCTTTTAATATTTTCTTATAAAAAGGTTGGGAGTAAGAACCTCCACGAAATACAGGTACACTAAGTAACCCCCGGAAGGAAGTCACACCATTGATAATATTACTAACAGGAAAATAAGAGCTTCTTGAGAATTTAACTGTGCCTAACTTCAGGAGTACACAGCTATTCTGTTTAATTTCTTAATCACGTGAATCTGTGATTTAACCTGCTCTGACTTTTTCATACCTGTTTTATTAAGTACGTTTTTCAATTTTATTTTTTTGTTTCTTTCATGTAGTAGAAGGTTCCAATATCAACAAAGAGTGTCTCAGTAATGAAGCCACAAACCAGGGACAACATGTGGAGAATAACACATTACTTCAAGAGCAGAATAAACCTACACAGGAAATAACAATTCAAGTGTATCCCAACAGCCAAGCTATTTCCTTGGTAACGACTAGCATTCTTTCTGCTGATGTGACTTCATTTCCAACTCAAGTTCCTGCATTTTTAACAGAGGGTGATGCCGAAGCGAGTGAAACACATTATCAAGTTGTTACAACAAGCTCAATGCTAAATCATGGAGATGGTAGTGCTGCAGCTCTGGATGTGCTTACCTCCTCAGCAGATCTCACCAGAAATGTGATTTTGACAGATCAATTTCAGGTCCTTCCAAGCGAGGCCCAAGCATTAATCAATGGAATCACCAAAGATCCCTCACCTTTCTATTCAAAAGGAATTGCTATTAATAGAACAAAGTATGTATTTGTTAGGTCAGAACCTGGACATGCCATCTATTGCCGCAAAGGCAATGAAGGTGCTGTAGCAGTCAAGACCAACAAGTGTCTCCTGATTGGTGGATATTCAGAGGGAATGCAAGCGGGCTGCTGTGGCTCAGTTATAGAGAAGTTAGCGGACTATTTCATTGTAAATGGATACTGAATTGATGATCGATGATGAATTGATGGTTCAAGAGTGAATTGGTATAAGGATGTAATATAGGCTTAACCTGAAGATTTTCCTTCAGGTGTCATAATGGCTACCTGTAAACAATGTACCGGTATGAAATATGTACGCATTTTCTCTGTTACTTCACTGTTTTTGAACTCTATAGCAAGGAAACAAGATTTATTAGCAACAAGGATGAAAATGTCTATTTTCATAGATATTAAATGGATCATATTGTAAAAATCAGTATTTTGTATTGTTGAGAATGTCAATACATGATCCAGAATTTTGTGGCAAATAAACATAAAATATTTATTTACATTAGTGATTTCAGATGGTGTATTAATTTTTGCTTTCAAACCTCTCACTGTTCCAGGTTGTTAATTTATTGAAAAAATATACAAAAAATGACAGTGACACCAAGTCTGCGAACAAGGATTAAATGTATGACCCTAGCAGCAAGTTTTCCCAAGCATAAACAAAGTTGTCACAGGCTTACCAGAAAGTATAGAATTAAAAGAAGGGTAATCAGGCACAATCAAATGCTGGCACAAAAAACTCATAACTCTTGGTCTCTTGGTGAGCTCTCTTGGTCACTGTAAACTTTTGAACTAACTGATTCTACCAGTCTCCTGTCTTGACTAGCCCCCTCCCAGTCTCCAGAGGTAGTATTGCAATCCCTTTGTTGCTATTGCTTTAAAGCAGAACCTAAAACCAACCCGGCCAGACAACAGACAACAGACAACAGATGTATGTATCATGTGTTCATGGTTTTAATGCTTGGCATTCTAAGTATTCTTCATAATTTCAGCAGTTACATGCCACGAAATTATTGGAACACCTGGAGAAAAGTATGTCACACATATTTATATATCATTTATGTGTTTCCAAGAACCCTTTGTATTGCTTCCCTTTCCCTTAGTGCCTTCCAAGCAGCTTCCTTCTCTTTCTTGGTAGGTGACTTTCGTTTTTGTTTACAGGCCATCATTTTTCTGAACCATTCCATGACTTCTGCATTGGCTACTTGTGCTCTGTGCTTGAGTTCCTGTCTCTTCATCTCCTCCTGAGTTAGTTTCAATAATTCCATTTTTTGCTGTCTGTTCTTTGCAATCAAAGCACGTAACTCATTTTGATGTCGTTTTAGCTCAGATAAAACTTCATCATCATTATCCTCATCAGTCTGATCATCAGCATCTATCAAACCCTGGAACACTAATTCTTCCCTTATGCGCGCCTCTAAAGTACGAGTATGAGGTACATGGGGTGCCTTTGTAGGGGTGCGAGGGGGGTTGTTACCACTCCTTGTAGTAGTAACATTGTCTGAGTTTCCTGATACGGAGGAACTCTGCTCAGAAATAGGCGCTATTATATTTTCTTCAATTAAAGCAGAGACCAGTCTTTGCGTAAGAGGCCCAAATGGACACAGATCCTCTTCTGGGAGTGCAGCAGGATCTCCTTTTTTTAACGTTGATTTTTCTTCGCTTGTTTTGCCAGTGTTTTCACTTGTGGTGTTAGTTAATGTTCCACGTAGTTTCTTGTCCTGCATCCTAGCCCCTTCCTCTTGTTCGGTAAGAAGATCTTCCTGAGCCCACTTTTCTGCATAGTGCCTTCCCAAAGGTGGGATCTTGTAATATTCCTGTTCGTCATCAGGAACCTTTAAAGACTCTTCAAGAAACTTTTGGTCCTCTAAGGTGATGTCAGCACAGTATGGCTCAACTGCCGTCCAAAAGCGATTGGGGGCATCGCTTTTTGCTTTCACACTAGGGGAGAATGTTTCCTCTTCCTGGCTTCCTTCAGAAGAAGCCGAATGTTTGCTTTTTGGTCTTCCCACCGGTGCTGGGCTGGCGCTACGAGACTCTTCAAATTTTTGGCGTTTGGCTCCTTTCTCCTCTGCTGCTGACCTGCTACGTTTAAATGAAGAAAGCGAATTGAGAATCTCTAACTCTCTTTGCCTGACGCTTTTCTTGTCTTTTTTCTCTACCCAGTCAATCAAAAGTTTCATTTCGGAGTCGATCTGTCTTATTCGGCGATTGGCGCCTGCAAGAAGAGTTTCAAGGTCGCTTTGAAGCAGGTGGAGATCCTCTGGTGCGATCCCTTGTTCG
This sequence comes from Porites evermanni, assembly GCA_942486025.1. Taxonomy (NCBI): domain Eukaryota; kingdom Metazoa; phylum Cnidaria; class Anthozoa; order Scleractinia; family Poritidae; genus Porites; species Porites evermanni. Next base: position 29,743 of record CALNXI010003914.1, read on the forward strand.
GATGAACGAGTCAGCAAAGAAGTGAAGAAAGGACACATCGCCTTGTGGTCCACCATTTTAAAATCAAAGTACTGGAGAGGACAGGGATCATTGTCACCTTTCCCATCGTCTGTGGTGTTAGACATGGCCTTCACTCAAAGAACATAAACAAAGTTTCTGCCAATTTCGATTCCCCTACAACTCTTCCTCGTTCATCACAAGGCAAACAACATTTTGCTATGTAACCTCTCCTTTTCTTTGCGTGCTTTCCGCGTGTCCATCGCGCGCAAAATACCTGTGCGGACTGGGGCATGGGCAGTTTTGATTAAAGTATCGATCAATGTGTGTTGTATTGGTGTCTGGACTCTGAGTAAGAATTTCAACATTTTTTATTATTATAACCAGAAATTGACTAGAACGCAAATCCCTGCCCTATTCTTTGGAATTTTAGACACATTGGGAATAAATTAATGTCTCACCACCCCCCATGCAAGTGGTTCGTGTTTTGCTATTGCGCAATATCATATCGCTTGCATGCTGCATGTCGTCCGCCATTTTGCTTTCTTCTCGGCTGTGGGGAGCGCCATGATGGATTCGCAGGGGCCATCACTTTCCAAGGGGTTCCCTGAACAACACACAGGGGCCAGTGATCTGCAAAACTGTTCCAACGGTAGGAAAGTGTTTTGTTCGTGAGTTATAAGCTTCTGTGTCCGATGATAAGTCGTTTACGACGTGTTTTGAACGTTTTACGGAAGCTCGTTGTGTTGTGATCATAGAGCAAAGACATGCTCTCAGAAATACTTGAATTGCGCGGGAAAACGATTATTCTGCATTCATAAATTGGATCTCAGTTGAACTCTAAAACTGTTCAGTTCAAGGAAAGCAAAACTACTAAATAAGTTGTTGTTTTGTGGGTCAGCTATTGTCTTGCGCAAAAGAATGTCTGTAATCGTATGCATGCAGTAGCAATATCGGGATTTGATGTCAATATGAGTCGTAAAAAGCTTAGTTTACAGATTTTACGAATAGAACTTGCATTAAGATTACCTTACGTAACATTAATGTTACAAAAATAACGGATTCCCATTTTTGGATATTTTTGGGTATTTAAAGAATACCCATAAAAATCCCAAATTTGGCAAAGTGAGACAAGTCCCAACCAGGGAATTCCCAACCAAGTTCCCAGATTGGGACTTGTCTCACTCTTCCAAATTTGGGATTTTTGTGGGTATTCTTTAAATACCCAAAAATATCCCAAAATGGGAATCCGTTATTTTTTCCTGTGTTGGTATGGCTTATTACATCTGTAACACCCAAATTGCCTCCTTGATTTTGTTTATTCCATTGTTGCCGCTGGGTTGCGCAAGCTGGCTAGAATGTTACCATGAAAATAATTAATTCATTTTATAGTTCTTTATTAAAGGAACTGAATGACTGTCACTCTAATGTCACATTCTCCCTCAGATTCCTAAGCAAACACTAGGCAATTTATAGAGAGAATTTTAAAGCTCTATCAGAGCTTGGTCAGGGCATGCTTTCACATATTCTTTGCATTGCTCCCTAACAGAAGATGACAACTATGAGTTTGGCAAAAACAATGAAATTCTGGAAGATGGCAAGGACACCCAATCTCACCCTCAAAATGAAATGGAAGAATCATCCTCCACCTTGCTTGATAGTGAACTCATTATCACAACAACGAGTACCATAACAACAAATTCAAAGCAGTTTTCACTGCCCAGTATCTCAACAGCATGTTGTGAGTCTGACCAGCCTAGCTCTGAGCAAGACTGCTTTAATCTCCATGGCAACTTAGAGGACCAGTTATCATCACCATTTGAACATGGAAGCACAGTGAACCATGATGAAGATTTGGATATGACATTCCAACGCTCTGTATATGGTGGGATTGGAGATAAAGACATGAGCTCATTTCACCCTGAAGGTACTTTTAATCTACATAAATCCTTGAAGTTCTCTATCCCTACCAACATTGTTGTTCGGAATTGGGTGGTCCCAAGAAATTTCTATACCCAACCCGTAGATTACTGTCACTGGCAATTCAAAGGGAGGATTAGGGTCTAGGAGCCACAGTTTAAGGAAAAGTATGAGCCTTGAGCAGAATTTCTACCGGGGTTGGGGTGGGGGGAGGGGGAGGGAAGGGTTAGGAAAAAATTGATTAATAATTGATTTTGTCACATTAGTCTCACAGATGCCATTGTTTCTAAAGTGAACTTTTGCTTTCCATTTAAAAGTCTTGAAATTTGTACAATTTTAAATCCTTGCTGGCGAGCCATTAAAAAATCTCTGCAGCAGTGTCTTGAATGAAAGGTTCCTTTGATCATGGAGGCTGTTAGTGTTGTTTCTTTAACAATATTTTAGTACTTTCCTTTAAAGGTGACGTAAATCATCTGGAAAGAGGAGGAATCAAGCCTGACTTTAACCTGATCAGCGTTGACGGCAGGGTTGTTCCAGAGTACATAAGAAGCATTGATCCTTTAGGATCTCCTAGTGTGGCACATCTGGTTGACCCTTGCTCATCTACACATTTACAGAATGGCCAACAGTCTAATGAAGAACAGAGAGCGCCTTCTTTAAGTAAGTCAAGTGCAAAGTCACGTCTTTAATACTTGGGGACCTTAAGGGTACTCCCATACGTTTACATGTGGTACCTAAACTGTATAGGTATGCTGCATGCAGTGGGGTATTACATCTGGGCCAAGTTCCTGAAACGTAGATTAGTGCTAATCTAGGATTAAAACTTTTGTTCCACCTTTTGTATATTTACTTTCCTACGCATTGCTTAGAGTAACATTTTATGTTATCATCTCTGGATCTCAGAGTGAAGACACAACAGTATTTTGTAAGATCGAGTTACATGTTCTGTAGACAAGAAAACCTTGCTTGGAATTTGGCTTAATCCTTGTTTAAACTTAACCATCTTTTGGGGAACTGGTGTCTGCAGTTTTGGAGTTCCCAGTCCTCAAACAGGGTATTCTTTTTAGTGCCATGATCATTAGATATGGTTTCTCTTAGTTTCTCTTGTCCTAAACCCCAGTTAGATACCTCACCTTAGGAGTCCATAATTTTCACAATTTTTTCTTGGAACTTTTTGAAAATGGCACAAAAATCTTCAAGTTTTTTTAATATTTTCTTACAAAAAGGTTGGGAGTAAGAACCTCCTGGAAATACAGGTACACTAAGTAACCCCCGGAAGGAAGTCACACCATTGATAATATTACTAACAGGAAAATAAGAGCTTCTTGAGAATTTAACTGTGCCTAACTTCAGGAGTACACAGCTATTCTATTTAATTTCTTAATCACGTGAAATCTGTGATTTAACCTGCTCTGACTTTTTCATACCTGTTTTATTAAGTACGTTTTTCAATTTTATTTTTTTGTTTCTTTCACATAGTAGAAGGTTCCAATATCAACAAAGAGTGTCTCAGTCATGAAGCCACAAACCATGGACAACATGTGGAGAATAACACATTACTTCAAGAGCAGAATAAACCTACACAGGAAATAACAATTCAAGTGTATCCCAACAGCCAAGCTATCTCCTTGGTAACAACTAGCATTCTTTCTGCTGATGTGACTTCCTTTCCAACTCAAGTTCCTGCATTTTTAACAGAGGGAGATGCTGAAGCGAGTGAAACACATTATCAAGTTGTTACAACAAGCTCAATGCTAAATCATGGAGATGGTAGTGCTGCAGCTCTGGATGTGCTTACCTCCTCAGCAGATCTCACCAGAAATGTGATTTTGACAGATCAGCAACAGGTGTTGCTGAGTGGAATGCTGGTACCAGGAGTGACAGGAAACCAGGCAATTCACATCAACATGACGCGTGATGGAAGTAGTGGCATGGAGGTGGATGAAACATCACAAGATGAACAGGTATTTGAACTCTGTCCAGTCATAAGTAGGTCAAAATTAATACGATTTTCCAGATGCATACAGTCAAGAATCTTTAAGACAGTAAGCGATGTTTCCGCAACATTAGGTTGGTCAGTTAGTATGCTGTATCTCTGAGGTATGCTTAATTTTCAACTTATCCACCCTCCAGCTTACTGGTGAAAATTTATTTTGTCTGTAAGTAAACTTTTTCCTTTAAAAATTTCATGGTTACTTGAATCAAGGTTTTAACATACTGTCATATTAATCTGAAAGTGATGGGGTTTTAGAAATAAGTATGTCGAGTTTCTGTTTATCCTTGTTGATTATTGTAAAATGTTGAGTTATGCTGCTAATTTGGTGCTGGTGAAACTCGAAATCTTCTTGTAATTAAAAGCAAATATGTTACAAAGAAATGAGAGTTTCTTGGTAGACCAGTGCATTCGTAGCGTTTGATCTTTAGGACCTTTTGTGTTTTGTATGTTATTCATGAGCAGTAGCTGAATGAGTTAACCATATTAACCAGTTTAATAGGCCGTCTTAGGGTGGGTATGCTTTCCCTAGTTTGGTTTTCAAAACCAGTCGTTTCATGCATTGAGGAGGAAGCCATGTCCCTGTTGGCATTGTACAATTTATTATTGTTTTTGCGCTTAAATTGTCTTCATCACTGAACATTGCAATTATTTCAACCCCTTGTGTTGTTTGTCGCCATTTCAAGGCCAAGTTGCTTGTCGCGATTTTACCCGGAAAGGGTCTCATTAGAGTCTCTGGCCAGATCCTGGACAGAATTATGTCATTGGTATGGAATTTATGGGGCCAAAATGCAAATTTCTCCCTATTGTAAAATGTCCCAGATGGCAGAGAGCAGGTGACAAGTCAGGCTGTATTCACAGGCTAGTCCAAGTTTTGTATTTTCTTCATTATAACTCATACACAAGGTTCTCTGTAGACAAAATCAGATATAAGTGTTAGACATGCAGTATGGTGCAGTATTGCACAGTCACTAATGAAAGATAACAATAATTATTGTGGTAATTTGCATCAACAGGAGGATGAGGAGCAGTGTAGTGATGGCAAACGTCATGTGTGCCCACACCCTGACTGTAATGTAGTGTGTTCCAAAGCATCTAAATTGAAGCTTCATATGCTAGTGCATACAGGGGAAAGGCCCTTCAAGGTATCTAAGAAATTTACAAAAAAATTAAAAAGTCTTCTGTTGTGAGATTTGTAAAATTTGGCACATCATAACAAATGGTTGCCTAGTTAGCCTGCGTAGCAAGCGTTTCCTCGCGACGTTCGTCTAGAAAGCTGGGACAAGAGCAAAAAAAACATGAATGACGGGGGAGGGGGAGGGGAACGAAGGAACCGCTTGCCCGCAAACCCCATGATTTTGAAAAACTGCGTTCGCCCATGAACGCAGCTTCTGATTGGCGCGGTGAGGGTAGTGTTGATTACTTAGCCTTCGAAACATCAATCAAACCAGGTATGCTTTGTTTTCGTGTGTCACGTATCTGGTCTCATCTGATTTGTGGTCGCAGATTACAAATGCTTTGGACTGATATCTATTGGAATCGTGTTTGTGCGAAGGTTTATGAGATCAGAGTCGTCAAAGTATAATTGGAGATCGAGCAGTGGAGACTAGGGAAGGCCAATTTATTGAGAATGACGGCGTGCAGATCTGACTGGCAAAAATGGACCGTTTGTTGCAGATAACATCAACATATTAAAATCAGAACATCGGTACTCAGCGGTACTCGACACTAGCTAAAGCCGCCATGGACAAGCGATTTGTCAGCTTTTTGAAATGAAAAGATTCTTTTTGTTTATTGGAAATTTAGCGGCATCGATTGTAGAGAACT
>CALNXI010003915.1:0-10489 GCA_942486025.1 Porites evermanni
ACAGGCATAAAAGACCTTCGATGATCTTTAAAGGCTTGTAAAATCTTCAACTTGAGATGAAAAGCTCAAACTTTAGTGAAATATCGACATGGCCATGGCTTTTTTGAATTCAGGATAAGGGACATATGTATTCCCCCTCCAGGAGCCCATTATTCGGAGCGAGCCTCAGTCTTTAATTTGGTGAGTTAGTTATATATATTGTTTAGCTATTTAGGAAGGATGAAATTCCCTTTTGGTATTGTTTCCTTTCTATTCAGTTCTGCAAGATACATATTAAGCTGATTTGAATAAAACTGAATCAGATGCATATTGTTTTTCACAATAATTTCTAACATCGGTTAAGAAAAATAACTGAAAACTTTGCTATTTTTAATTTTAAAAAAAGAAATTTAAAAAAACAAGAAAAATTTAAAAAAAAATTCAGGACAGGCGACATACGTATCGCCCCATTCCCCCTCCTCCTTAACCATTTAAGCCCCAAGCTCAACGTACAAATTCTCCACACAGGCCTCCATACATTCCTTGAAAAACTGCTTGACAGAATTTGTCAAAGATCAAAGCATTTCCTTCGGTGATCATTTCATTAATTCTCATTACCTTTCTTCTTGATTATAACTGATATTGTTAAGAGAAAATTAATGTTGGTCACTCGTGGGACTTAAAGGGTTAAGAGGGCCACCTTATTCTCACTTAATTTCGCGAGAATTAAATATCGCGAAAAATCATGGGCCATATTTCGCGAGTATCTAATTTCGCGATATTTAGGGATCTGTACCGATTTTTAGATTTCGCGAGTATTAAATTTAGCGATTTTTTGCCAATCCCGAAACTCGCGTAATTTAATACTCGCGAAACCGAGTGGGTGGGGGCGCCATTTTGAGAAAGCTCAGAGGATTCTCTAACCGATCCCCTTGATTCATTCTAGCTTTTTACACGTTGTGAGAGTGAACTCCCCCAACCGATTGATGTGGAGACTACGAATATTCTAGCTACAAATAGTGCCAAAGTTCACCACATAACTCTATAGACTAGTAGTTTCAAGATTGCTGTTCACTACTTACGGCTGTTACATTCAATTTCAATTCATTGCTTTGGCCTACTTTCATGAGTAACACAACCTTTTCTGAACGTGACCCCACAAAACCAATCAAGGCATCTGACATCTCAGTATTCGCTGGCTCGATGGTTTTACTGTTACTGAAAAATTTCGAAAATAAGCCCCTCCATGCATAAGTCCCTCAAACTCGTAACGCAAAAAACCCTCCGTTAAATCGACCATCCAAATATACCCCCCCCGGGGGTTGGTACTTGGAAATTGCCCTCAAAGACAAAGTAAAACAAAGCAAAAACGGTAAATTTTCTTCCAACTATAAGGGTAGCCCAATCGATTTTGAATCGCAAATTTCCCTTCGGAGATAAGCCCCTCCGAATATAAGCCCCTCCAAAAATAAGCTCCTCAAAAAGGGCCTTCGAAAAATATAAGTCCCGGGGCTTATTTTCGGAATCTAACGGTATGTTACCGGGGGATTTCAAGTCTCAGTCTTTAATTTGGTGAGTTAGTTATATTATTTTTAGCTATTTAGGGAGTATGAAATTCTCTTTTGGTAATGTTTCCTTTCTATTCATTTTTGTAAAGACACATAAACATTCAAATAAAACTGAATCAGATGCATTTCTCTCATTTAAAGTAGCAGGAAAGACTTAGTCAAGAGCCATAATAGTCCTATTATGGCTCTTGACTTAGTACGAAATACCTGACAAATGATTTTCGGAATTCGTTTTCCTCTCTGTTTCAGCTCTACTGAAGCTGGTTGAAAAAGTCAACAAATACAAAACTCGGAACAGGATGTCTAAACTATAACAGACGAGCATAATATATACATTCTACCTAGCAGGTGTTACATTTACTTTTAGATTATTGGTTATGAACAATTTAAGTTAAATTCGCTTTCGCGTGTTATTACATGTTTCATCTTTCCTTAAGAAGAGGGAGATATATCAGGTAATTACTGCTGCAAATTTCCTTGACCGCAGTATGACACTAGCATGACTTGGTTTCAGACGTCGAATTTAATTCGGTCGAATAGAACGGCTGTTGTTGTTATTATATGGCTGAGTCTGTTTTAGTCATGCGATTGGTCAATTTGCGGTCCGTAACTTGCTATACGGACCAAAACTTTTCAAAGAAAATGCTCATTTCGGAGGTCTTAATCTCTTTACCTCGGAAAAAATGTTTAAATAAAGTTATAAGACGCCTGTCAACCTTGAGGACTTAAATGTTGACTTTGGTCCTCAACATTTTAAACTGTGTTTATTTGTGAACGAAGGCGATGAAGAAACTAACCCGTAATCTTATCGAAGAGGATTCTAGTCAGTGTTTGAAAATGTCATCGTAGTACACAGTTAAGAAGACCAAAATCGACTGGCAGAGATTCGAGACGTTTTGCCTAATAGAAAGTGAGTAATTCCTTCAACAAATATGATAACAAACATACCTGCACCCGATCATCTTGACAAGGTTCTTTGCCATTTGCAGTGTTTTTTCAAAGACCAACGAAAGAAAGGTAGAAGCGAGTTCGAGCCAGACACAATAATGTCCACTTTTCAAAATACTCCAGCGTCACATTAACGAGTGAATACTTACAGTGCTCTTAGTTTCCACCGAATAAACTTTGAAATATGTATGTAAACCCTGAGGACTGGGATGTTGACTTTGCCTTTCCAAATTTTAACCTAGCTTTGTTTTAATGAGAACGAAGCTGTTGTAGAAACTGAATCGTTCCTTACCGAGGAAGAGAATTCTAGTCAGCAGTGCCGTAGCCAGACCAAACGGCCAACCGAGGCAGGCGGGAGTTGCTAGGGGGGTTCGGGGGCATGTCCCCCCCCCGAGAAATTTTGAACTTTAGTCTCTCGGAAATGCGATTTGCAGCGTTTTCTGGGCCTTTCGGTAACTTTTTTTCGAGTTAATTTAAGTGGAATTTAAAAAGCAATAATCAGAAACAAGCTACATAATCTGGGTGACCGTTAACTGCGCCAAAGGTTTTGATCAGTATTTGTTCAAAAAAAATTTGAGTTAACGTACGTAGCCCCTTGAGATCGATGATATGGTAATTTTTTCATAGTTTATTGACTGAATTGCTGAATTCTTTGTAATATCATGATGCATTAAAAATATCCGATGATCGCTTATGTAAAATAAAAATGATCGGCAGTAGTGATACAGGCTACAATTGGTCCTAACCAATCACAGCGCAGCAAAATTTTTTTCAACCAATCAGAATCAAGCATTAAGCACACGAGACTCATTGACGTCACAAAACCCCATATTTGCGCATGAATGTTCACGTGACCCCATGGGAAAAAGAACACACACACAAGTGTTTGATCCACATAGTTCACATAGTTTTAATGAACAGACCGCGTAGAACCTGGTAACAAGCGGGACGTGTGTGAGGTCCTAATGACGTCACGCCCATTTTTTACAAATCTAATAGGAGATCAAGTTCATCCCCAATCCTTTCGTAGCCATAAGGAAAACTGGATCGGCTGGTCACATCGATGACGCGTTTATCAAACACCAACCCATACTGCTTCACGCGCGGAACCACTTGAATTTGTTTCTTTTCTAAATCCCGTTTGAAATAATAAGGAGTGACAATGTTCAAATTTCGGCGAGAGTCCTGAGGCGAGTCTAATTCCGAGAGAATATTGTCTTTCATCGTGTGAAAATTGAGAATGGCGGAGCCGCGGACGTTCAAGGTGAAACCGCGTACCTTGCACACCACTTTGCCTGCGCGGGTCGTGTACCCATAATTCTTAGCGCCCCCAGAAACAAACTCAGTAATGACGTCCCCGTCCAATTCGTCGGTCATGTCTCCCAAAAAATCTCCCGTGGTAATGGAGGGCTGACCCGGACGCCATCGATAGATCACACTGTCCGTATCATAGTAAAGGACTTGCTGTTGAAGGGTGTCGAGAGACTCGTAGAGCTTCAGTCGAGCATGGCACGTGGTGAAAGCCGCCACAAAGATGTTGGTTTTGGTGCCTTTGACGGCATTGTCTTGGACACTGGTGTAGACAGCCTCTAGGATGTCGTCAGTACAGAGGCGGAGAGTACTGAGATCGAGAGCCGCATCGGAGATCAGACGGAACAAATGGGCGGGGTCTTGGACAGTGACGGTGGTGGGTTTGTTGATACGCTCCCCAAACTTACCCCAGAAACTGTTCAACATCAATTTGGCGGTAGCCTTGCGACCGGGATTTTTGGCAATGCTGGCGATGTCCAGTCGGATGCCCTCTCGTTCCCGGTAGCGGAGAATATAGTCTCGTTTCTGCTCGAGGGTCTGACACCAACTGGGCCACCCCGCGGATTCTTGTTTGATCTTTATCCAGTTGTTGACGTAATTGGCGAAAAGACCCGTTTGGCGTTGCTCGGGGGGAAAATGCCAGACTTCGTGGATCTTGATGAGGGTGTACCCCTTTTCGATGGCTTTGACCAACTCGGGGGTGCACCAGGTCCCACGTAGCGTGCGATCGGCGTCCGAATGAGGGCAATAATGGGTTCTGGTCAACATGGGTTGGGCTTGTTCCGCCTGGACGCAGGCACGACAGAGAGGAAGGGTGAGCTTTTGGCCACAGCGAACAGGCAAGACGGGGTGGAATAGGCCAGCCGGGGGAAGAATGTCCACCGTGGCCAATCCAAAATAGGAATCCAGGGACTGGTCTGCAGGTTGGGAGATGATCCGTGGATGGCCGATAGGGTAAGGGCAGTTCTTGTTCACCCACGGGTACAGGGAGGTGACATCCACATAGCGTATCTCCTCACCCTCCCCAGCCACGGCATGCAGGGCCACGGCGCCGGTGCGACCCCCAAAAAAGGCCTCACGGGGTTCCAGGGGTGGGGGGAGATCGAACGACGTCAGGAAACGTTGGACGGCTTCATCCGTGTCCACCAATTGATCCCATTCACACTCCCACATTTCGATCACTGTGTAGCCTGCTCGGAGCAGGGCCATGCGTTTGGAGAGCGTGGCCTGATAGAGTTCCTACACGCTTCGGTCTGGCACCGCTTGACGGAACGGTTGGGATAACAGCGGGGACAGCCATGATAGAGACATCCGTGGAACTCGTAGACGGTTCGGGTCAGAGGATCGTAGCCATCGACGAAATAGCTGTTGGCGATGGTCCGAACGGACTGTTCGCCCCCATTACGAACGTGTCGAATGCGGTCGGCACAGGCCCCCTCCTTGGGAAGGAGATGTTCTTGATAATACAGCCGCTGCAGGGCCTTGAGGGATTGGTTGACTTGGGCCCCTCGCCAGCCCCCTAGCGGTTCGACGGCGATGGTGTCAGGGGTCAAATGGTGCTTGCGCCAATACAGATTGCAGGCACTGGCGATGGTGATGCATTTGGCCATGGGATTGAAACCAGCCTGCCGCTCAAATTGTTGTTGAAAGGCTTCACACCCCGCTTTCAACAGAGCCACATCCGATTTGCAATACTCGATCATTTCTTGCTGGAAATGGAACGTCACGTTACGACGCACTTGATCCGCGTGCCAACGCGTCAGTTCGTCTTTCTTTTTGGCCATCATACCCTCGGGATCGTAAAATTCCAAATCGGGGATCCGACCCACGTATTGTTGATGGTCGGGGGTGTTGAACAAATGAGGAAAGAAGCCCTTTTTTAATTCGGTCAAATTGAAGGTGCTGGGAAAGGAGGCGAGTGGCATGGGCAAGAAACACAACGAGTCAATGAATTTGACAGCTCCGCTCCTGAAGGACAACACTTTAGCGCCCACGGTCAGTTGATCCACCACTTCGCGTTGTTGCTGGTACAGTTCGTGCAAAATGAACATGCCGTCAAAACTTTTCAAGTTGTGAAACACCACGAGAATGTTCCGTTCACCCTCTGTGTCCGGGAGGTCCGTGAGATCATCCAAATCGCGCAAAAATTGTAGGGCACAGTCTTCCCCGTCCAACACATGAATGGTGGTTTCTTCACTGGACGAATAACATAACAAATTGGCCACAAACACGCCTTCTGCATTCTGCATGGCTTCAAAATCCGCGTAAACAAACAGGGGAGGGGGTGGCGCCACCATGCTACCTCCCCCCTCCTCGGTTGGTTCTGGCTCCTCATTCTCCTGCTCCACCACGGGTTGAATGTAACACTTGTGGTCCTGGATGGACACCCATTCCTGACAGACGGGACACTTGGCATACCCGCACTGGTGACGTTTGTTAGGGACGACCGTGTACTGGGCCCGACATTTGAGACAGGTTTTGATGGATTGACATTGCTTGCTGACCACATGATGACGAATGCAATGGTCGCCGTAGAACTTGCGGTGACACAAGGGGCAATACTCCGTGGGGCGGGTGCCACGCACATAATCCTGACAATCAAATCGACCGCACGCGGAGCAGCGTCTCCCTTGACAAGTGTGATTAGTGCGGTCGTTGGTGTTGAACCCCCGATCACAGTCCAGGCAATAATAGGAGCGATTCACAAACGCAGGAAAGGACGTGCAACCATCAAAATGATCGTTGGATTTCAGTAAACGAATCTGATGAGGAGCATCAGGTCCTTTAAAGATCAGAAAAAACGGTTTCATCCGGGTCATCACCAGCAATTGATAGTGAGACCCTAACGCCTGTTGAAATTGACGCAGCTCGGGTAAACCGCAGGGACCCTCGGCTACTCCCGCTTGCTGATGTAAGGCCTGGGCTTGTCGTAACTGCACAGGACGACCACGTTTGAGATTGTCCCAGTCGCGAAACCCATCCACACCTTGATCTTTATGGCAGTGCGCTCGCATGGTGACGATGGCGCGGGCACAGCATAGGGCATCTCTGTTTCGAATAGGAATGATGCATTTCTTTTTCTTGTTGTCTCGATCCAGGCATAGACGTCCCACATTGCGTTGTTTATGTCGACCAGACCCTCGACCAGGCATAGAGACAAACACCACATCCACTTGGAAACCGCGATCGGGGTTGAAGGCTTCATTGCTATTCAACTTGCCGGCCAAGGTAGCTAACATCTCATCCAAACGAGCCGTGCGTTGTAAAAACTCCCCCACGGTGAAATTGGCTGTTTGATAAGCATGGGTGAACCCATGCGCTGTAATGGCAAAATTGACAAAATGATGGGCAGGTCGCTGCTCGCGGCCGAGTTCCGTTTCAATGGCTTGGTGTAACGCTTCGGTCAAGGCCATACCAATATTATCCCCAGGGACAGGATCCCGCAATTGCCGTAATTGCGCATTGAATTGGGCGCGCTCCACTACATCACGCCAGCGGCGTCGTCGACCGATCGGTTGCATGGTGAATTGAAAGAGAGGGCCACGGGCGGCAGCCCCTCCCAACTGTTCCCACCGATCATAGGCGCGGTCCAATAGAGCATCCCCCTCTTCATCGTCACTGAAGTGATACTCCTCCGCCATGACGGCGGAAACCCATTTGAAATTCCCGCGCTGGACGTCGACTTTTATAGACCCCGACACGTGATCTCTCACGAGCTGGGATTGGTGGACAAGGCTCAGGTGAGAGTCAGGTGAGAGTCAGGTGAGGGGTTTGATCGACAGGAGGAAGATCAGGGGTGGTCCCCCCCATGGGTACAGACTCCTCAAGTCTCCTCTGGGCCTGGACCGAGATCGGTGATTGGCGGAGTGGACCCTAGATAAAATCCAGCGTCCAGGACAATCGTCAGTTGTGTTCGAGATGCCCAACAAAAATCCCGAGAAGGCGAAACAGCTAAAACACGAGTGGTATATGAAAAACAGAGAGAGACTATTGCAACAGAAGCGTGAACGGCGGGTGGCCAAAAAGAAGCTCAAACCACCACGTCCACCCAAACCAGCCCCCACCCCCGAACAGAAAGCCAAAGCCTGAGAAGCAAACCGACTGGCCTGCAACCGTTACCGAGCGACCCACGCGGCCCAAGTACGCAGCCTGAATCGGGACTATTACCACCGTCACCGCGAGCAGATTGTGCAGCAGCAGCGGGACCGTCGTGCCAAGAATCGACAGGTCAGAGAGAGTCCATTCCGAAAATTACGGGCGTTAGCAGACGTGTGTGCCGCCCGATTGCTGGAAGTGGAGCATGGATACGCCCGGATCGAGCCAGCCCAAAACAAAGAGGGACCCCGAGAGAAACAAACGGAACCAAAAACTGTATCGGCAGCGACAATATGCGGCCTTTAACGGGATCGAGGAGGTGAAGGCCCTTCACCGTCGGCGTTACTACGAACGCATGGCGCGAATGAAAGCCAACGGAGAGTACGAGGCCTTCAAGGCCAAAAAGGTCCAGGAGGGCATGCGACGCTACCGTGCTATGTCCGAGGAAAAGCGCAATGAGGTGAAACGCAAGAACGCGCAATGTCAAAAGAACTGGATGCAGAAAATGAAGGAGGAGGGGACCTACGAGGCCTACAAACACCGGTTGAATGTGCGGCGGCGGGCGTTGCAGGCGGAGAAAAAGCGAGTCTTGGGCGAGGAGGGGTGGAAAGCCTTGCAGAAACAAAAATATGAGAAGCTGATGGAATCGATTCGGCGTCAACGATGGCAATGGTTGGACGAGCAATTAGAGCGTCCCTTTCCCCTCCCGTGGTTGCCGTTAGATTGGGCTGAGTCCGAACCTGAGGAGGATACTGTACAAACCCTTCGTGCGAACGCGTTACAGCAAATGGACCACTACTTGTAAGAACAAGAATGAGTTTATTAAAATAGGTGTCGTTGCAATTCAACCATGTTGTCTTTTTATGACTGTGTTAACATAAGGGTCTTTTTTGTTCACATGCCCAATCTCAGTTTGGTTTTCATGATGCGTCTAACAATGCGCTCCGTCAGGGTTTTGCGGCCAGGGAGTTGATCAATCTTGGCAATCATCTTGCGATCCGCCACCCATTTATCCTTCAATGTCTTGGCTTTATCATAGTCCATGTCATGCACTTTCGCAATCCTGTCTAACCGGTTGATGCCGGGATCCCCACGGGCCAATCTTTTTTTCAAATGGGTGCCAGGTCCCATGTACTGATAACCGGGCCAATGAAATTCAATGCCCGTCTTGTTGAGGAGGTTTTGCACATCAAATAACTTGCCCCCGCGTTGCGATCGTCGTCGTCGCCTCGGTCGGGCACGGGAGGCGGCAGCAACACGGCGTCTCCGCCCCATCACGGGGTTTTCCACGATTTCCAATCCAACGCTTTCTTGGCCAGACCAGCGGCTTTCTTTTTGGCCACTTCAGACGCTTTCTTTCTAAGTTTTCTCTTAATAGCTGGAGAGAGGGTGGAAGAGATCGAGGTCGAGGTCGATGTACCAGGCAACCCTTCGGCCAAGTCTGCACTGCTCACTTGGGGCGTAAACTTGAGTTTCTTTTTGGCACTGGGGGTGATGTTCGGTTTAGGCGGGACTGGTGGTTTTCTGGGTCCTGCAGGCGTGGACCCTTGTTTTATACCCTGGGTTGCCTTGACCAATTGCGTGAACCACGCTTGCATAGGGCCCGCCTCAAACTCATCGTCGCCGGGGGTCGTGGCCCCTGCTGCGTTCACACCACCCGTCGGGGCCCCAAACGGTTGGCGCACTTTTTTGGTCCAATGGCGTAACTGACGGCTCACGGCTTTGAGTTGAGGCCGTTTCCAGGCATCGAGGGCATCACTGGTCAGGAGGACATGTTGTTTGGCGGCCAAATCCGCGGCTTTGGCCAAGCGGGTGTCTTCCACCAATTCTTGTTTGTACTTCTCTTTTAATTGTAAAAAAGCAGGGGCGTTGTCCACCGTGGTGCTCACCATCTCGGGTTCCATAGTGCAACTGACGTGTCTCCTTTAGCGCATGCAACGTTTATAACATCGGTAGAGTTCAGGCCAGAGGGCGCCGCCTGTTTGAGCCATCATGATGGCGCGCTGTCGTTTCACCGAATGCGCGGGTTTGGCCATGGCGCGTAAACTCTGGGCATGGGGTTTGAGCAACGTGATGGTATGTCGAGAGCGGGGCACGGTGCCACGGGGAGTGTTCATCACCAATTCACTGATGGCATTGATCTGATCCGCATTCGCCATCCGCAACAATTCTTGTCGTTTATGTTGATTGTCTTCTTGTAAGACACTTTTCAAGAACGGGGCTTGACGTTCCATGCGCCACGCCATGCTGAAGGTTGAGGAATTGCCACGACCCAGCTCTATTTATGGTAAATTGGGCCCCACACTGGCGACATAGTTCCCCATGATAATGCTGTTGCATATGACGTCGACATCGCTGACACAACGCGGCCTCGATCTCCTCAGTCCACTCTAACGACAACGTAATGGCCTTGCGAGGGGATCTAGTCCGGTCGACGAAGACGGATCCTGGGTTTGTATTTCCTGAGCCACAAAGGCGAGAGAGCCATTGCCAACAGCGGTAGCCTACCTCCGCGTTGCAGACCGCGTCGACGACGTCGTTTTCGGGGGACATAACGATGTCGGCGTCCATTGGGTCCACGGACCATC
>CALNXI010003915.1:10656-35474 GCA_942486025.1 Porites evermanni
AGACGGATCCTGGGTTTGTATTTCCTGAGCCACAAAGGCGAGAGAGCCATTGCCAACAGCGGTAGCCTACCTCCGCGTTGCAGACCGCGTCGACGACGTCGTTTTCGGGGGACATAACGATGTCGGCGTCCATTGGGTCCACGGACCATCCTTCAACTAACTCCTGTTCAGGCCCACAAAGGTCTTTTTATACATTTTCATTACATGATGGAACAATTAAACGATTCCCCCGCATAGCGTTTCCGTTTGCCCTATTCCACGTCTCGTCGGCGTTTGTCGGCCATTTTGATGGCACGCTTGGTTTGATGCTCCCCGATGGCTTTAGTGCCCTTATAACCGGCTTTGAGAATCCCGATAGGCAGGCCAGGCGAGAAACCCCCCACTTGACCATAGGTCATGCGTTGTGGTCGTTTGGCGGGTCGGCGACGCCGAGTCGTGGTGCGTCGGCGTTTGCGTAGGGGTCCCATGACAGTTCTAAGCGCTGACCACCGCCAGCCTCTTTTATACATGTTCACATCACACTGCACCCCGTTTTTTTGGCATACCCCTTCTTGACCAACCACGTGTTGTACGAATCCCTAGTGCCACTAGCGCGATACGCGCGTTTATAGTCGGCCACCCGTTGTTTGGCGGACTTGACTTCTGCTTTGGAAGGCGTCTTCCACATCTCCTTGTCTGTCAACAACTGAAACCCTTTCTTGAAATCCACCATGTACGGCACCGTCCCACCCTTCATCCTACGTCGACGTCGTGGGCGTTTGCGTTTGGTGCTTCGACATTGGCCACACATAGCGTTTCGACATTGGCCACACATGGTTTTGGGACGGTAGAAGGAAGGACCCTGTTTTTATATCTTTTTTTCACGGTCGTCGACCACGTCCACGGCCACGGCCACGGACACGGCCACGTCCTCGGCGGGGTGGCGGTGGTGGACTTGGACTGGAGATTCGTGTGGAGGTGCGGCGCACGGAAGGACGGCCTCCCCCATCTTCGTACACCGTGGTGACGGTATTGGTATGCGTGATATTGCGAATTTCTCCCTCGAGCCCGTTCTTGAGCATCTTCATTCAGCAAATCCAACCGTCGCCTTAATCCTCGCAGTCGATCGTCCTCATCCTCATCTTCATCCTCGTCCTCCGACGGAGGGGAGGAATCGGGGGAAGGTGGAGAGGGCACGCGGGGACGTCGTCGCGGTTGTTTGGCGGCGATAGTGGGACGTCCCGTAGGGGTCGTCACCGTGGAGGTGGTGGTCCTGGTGCCTGCTCCAGCACTGCGTCGGGCGGTGGAGGGGCGTGGTCTGGGTCGTCTGGAGCTGGTGGTGGTGGTGGTGGCCGTAGGACGTGTGCGGGTGGACGTGGTGGGACGGGTTTGGGTGGCTGTCGTGGTGGGAACCGTGGTGATAGAGGGTGGTGGAGGTGGCGGTGCCGTGGTGGTAGTGCCTGTGCCTGCCACGGGGGGTAGGGTGAAAGCCTCTAAGGCATCGTCCACATTGACCGGGTAGGTCAAGTTAAACGCCTCAATGTCTTGATCCAATTGGGTTCGATCGACCGGTTGGGTCAATTCGGTCACCATGTCCGTCATGCTACTGAGGTCCTGGAAGGGAGGAGGTGCGATGGGGGAGCCCACCCCGGCGGGCGAGAAGGTCGGGGTGTCCATGCGGACCGATAAGTCACGTTGTTGTCCGCCTTCTCTTTGCCGACGGACCCTGGCGAGTTCTCGTTGCAGCTCGTTTTCGAACGGCAGGGACATCCACGGGCAGGGTATGGACTTGCGCCTTGCCTTCTCGGGGCGTTAAATGACTCCACAAGCGGTACCGATCATCCGAGGCCGGATGCACATCCAACATCAAATAGCCAAAGGGACGGGACGTGACGCGTTTAAATAGGCGCAAGACTTGACGCCATCGGTCGGGAAAGGCTTGCAGTAAAATGNCTTCTCTTTGCCGACGGACCCTGGCGAGTTCTCGTTGCAGCTCGTTTTCGAACGGCAGGGACATCCACGGGCAGGGTATGGACTTGCGCCTTGCCTTCTCGGGGCGTTAAATGACTCCACAAGCGGTACCGATCATCCGAGGCCGGATGCACATCCAACATCAAATAGCCAAAGGGACGGGACGTGACGCGTTTAAATAGGCGCAAGACTTGACGCCATCGGTCGGGAAAGGCTTGCAGTAAAATGGTCCGTATGCCCGTTTGATCCCGGGGATTCTTGAAGGCCACGATGTAATGCGCGTTGCGATTGATGGTCTTGGAAAATTTGCCAGGCGGGAATAAATCTTGCGTCAAATACAGCACGGTGATGTTGCGATGATGGGAATCTTTGGTGAACAAATCCAACACGCGTTTATCCTGTCCCCCTTCTTCCATCAGATCGTCCAACACCAACACCCCTCCGCGCGTCCGACCAAACCATTGGGTCAAATGACGGGGGTCCGGTAACCCGCGATGAAACTGAATCCCATCCTTCTTTTGCATACGATCGAACCGGGGTTGCCATCGGTCATACGCATAGACGATCTTGGTGGGTTTAACTTGAAACACGTTGAGGTACCGTAACCATTGTTCCACTAACTCGCTCTTGCCGCTACCCGACGGGTCAGCCACAATCACACTACTGGGGTGTCGGATCATCCTTCCCACGGTCGAGGCAGACGACGGTAATGACCCGTGGCCCCTTTGGCGCCCATGCGTTTATACCGTTTGCTACGTCCCAATTGGTTGCCGATTTTATACGCTTTGGCCAACACGCTCATGATCCCCCGTCTGTTTTGACGAAAACGGGGTCGTCGGGAGGAGGCGCGTCGTCGTCGTCGTTGTCTGTGATTGGGCATGCCGTCCATACTCGCGGTAAAGTCGTGGCGATTCGAACTGAATGAGATGTTCCATGGTCTCTCTTAAATGCGTTTCACTCATGGTGTCCATGTAGTGTTTGAGGGAAACCCAGTCCTGGTCTTGGGCCAGTTGGCGGGCCATTAGCCAATGATACCCATCCCAGGCATCGACGCCTTGGACCGTTTGGACCCGTTCAATGGGGTGTAACCACCAATACAAGGTTTCTTCTAAGAGAAAGGCATCGACCACACGCTGGACATCGGCTCGCGTAATCATGATGAGATACAATGACCACTCTTTCACCACACACCTCGTTTTTATGGGTTTTTTTATTTTAACACTCACAATGATTACAAAGCATAAAGACCTGGCGGCTCACATTCTTTTGCCCCCCGTCAGGTCGGGCATCGACTTCATCTTGTACTTCCTGTTTAATCACCCGTTTCAACTGGTCGGCCACTTTATGATCATTCAACACTAAGTTGTCGCAACTCCATTGACTCAAAAAGTCTTGATAGGACTGTCCTTGGGCTCGGGATTTCAAGAAAAATAACGCATAATGGCCACAGGTCTGACTATCCAGGGCTTGCAGGGTCTGGTCACTGCGAATCAAATGTTTCCATTGACTCCACCATTGGTGCAGGTCCGGGTTGGTGTACACGTGCAGGGGCAGACCATAACTGTCAAAGACCTCGCACTTGTTCTGTTCCGTCCACAGACCCAACCAATGCTGTCCCGGTTCTCCCGCAGGATCGGTGTTGACAATGTAGGCTTGACGGACACTCCTGGGGGGTGAGCGGGGTAACTGGTCGGCACGGTACACGCCATGAAACACGCGTCGTAATTGGGGATCTTCTAGGGCCAAGGTCCGCAACACCGCATCACTGAGCGCCACAAACTCCATGACCGGTGTCTTCCGTCTTCTGAGGCAACCTCAGGCGTTGATGTTGTACTTTATACCTCCCAGATGATTGATCTCATACATGTTTTCATACTCGCTCCATACCAACACGGTGATGTTGTGACCGACAGCCGCTGCAAAATCAATGATCAGTCGCACATTGCCCGATTGACGGGGGTTGCGATACTGGGGGTCCTCGGCTTTTCCACTGGGTACATTGTTGAACAGGAACAACGTGCAGTTCTTGCCTTGTCCCCAATCACCAGGCAGCAGCATGGGAATCTTGTCTTCATTGTAGGCACCCATGGCTTGTAGAAATCGATCGTACCCCAGTAGATCTTCATAGGCTTCTGCTCCAGTCAGTTGCAGGGTTCTGTAAGGGTATTCTTCTCCATTCAAGGTCTGACGTATTTGAGTGACGCCAAACTTTTCAAAGGCAAAGGGGTATCGTTGTAGGTCTCCATTGAAGGTATTGGAATGCAGTAACCCGACCATCACTCGGTCAGGAAATCGACCCACAAACACACGTTCCCACTGGGTGGTTCGTCCATCGAAGGAAAAGGTGCGGATTTCGCTCCGCACCACTGGGTAGCGGGCAATCTGTTTGCCCAGTTGTCTTTCTTTCTGCAGTCTGACATAGACGCTGGCATTCAAGGTCACTTTTCTCATCTTGAACGTGACTTTGATGTCTTCCTGGTGAATGGCTGGAAATTTTTTGGCGTTCAAGGTCCCTTTGTTAGGGGTGCCCATCAAGTAGACGGTGTTGGGGTTGAGGAAGAGTTCAAAGTCCATCTGGACATTGGGGACCAACAATTTGCCTGTTCTGAGGGGTGGCAAATGGGGGCGGATGATGAAGGTGTGCCAATGTTCACTCAGCAACCGGCTGGTCAAGGCACGCAATTCTTCATTGCCACTCCAATCAGCGCCAGTGGGCACATCAGAATTGGCTCCTGTGGCTCCCATTTCTGCAATCACATTCAGCTGATTGACCCATCCTTGAGGGGCTAACTTGGTGGCTCCTTCGTCTCGGCTGTAATTCAGGAGGGTTTCTAAGTAGGCTCTGTAATGGTAGGTATTGCTCTGTTCGGTCATGAGGACCCCATTCATGCTCAGGGTGATGTCTCGAAAGATGGAGTGCCCAAAATTGTTCACGCAGTAGGTGTTCCTGGTATTGTTGGCATCGGAGTTGGCCAGATTGGCGATCAACCCATTATACCCAGCCGCGGGATCAGTCAGGCGTACTTTGACTTTGAATCGGAGGGAATTGGGATCGTAATAATCGTCGGAGCCCGGAATGGAGAACGTGATGGGCTGGATGCCCGTCAAGGCGGGTTGAAACTCCACCTCCCGAGAGGCTTCGTACCGATAATCCACATCGGGCACGTCAAACAGTTGGAGCGACCTGGTGCGGACTGTCCATGTGGTTTTAACGTCGTCCCCTTTTTATACCCTTTCTCATTCGTTGCTGGAGCCAGCGTTGCCTCCTGGCTTTTTCTTGGTTGGCCCACAACACCTGCCTGGGATCCCCCATGCGCATGCGAGTGGACAGGCCAAAAATCGTGCCCCCTTTCATCTGGCGATATTATCGAGTCATCCTCTTCTCCATGTAGAGGGGGTCCAACAGGCGGGAGGAGGTGTGCATCAAGGGATAGCGCGCCATGGTGGACTTGCCAAAGATCGTGCCCCCGACTTGATACGGCGAGATGAACCGTCCACGGGCGCGTTGCCGTCGAATGCGATTTTGCGTTTTGAGAAAGCCACCCACGCGTACCAGCTTGTTTTCACAGTCCAAAGATATCCCGTACACGTTGCGTGGCTCTTTTATAGGTATTTTGGGCGGTGCGTTTGGCTTTGTGTTTGCCCATCGTCCAGGCCATGGCGGGGGCTTTGCGTTTCAACCCGCGGGTGAGTTGCGCACTTCGATCCGCCCACGTCTCCGCTGCACTCTTGCCTCGTTGGATATCTTGCAGTCCCGCTTGGGCTTGCTGCACGATCGGGGGTCCCGCCAGTTTGATCAAGTCTTCGGCCAACCCTTTGCCCTCTTGCTGGGTGACCACGGGCGTGCGGTACCGCGTTAAACTGCCTCCGCGCATGTCGGTTCACGTCGAGGTGCTTTTGGTCCCTCGCGTGGCGTGGGTGGCTTTTTATAGCTGTTTGAGACTGATGGTCACTAGGGTTTTGCCCGGGGGTAAGATGGTCAGGGGTCCACTGGTACTGGCAATCTCCACTTCCAAGATATCCATCTGTTGTCCTCGCACTTTGATCCATTAGTGGTGTAGGGGTTCCGCCGTACTTTCCCCATCGCCGGTTCTCAACAATTGCACTTCCCGCAACAGGGGAAACTTGCCACTGCCCACTACGGTGGATTCCACCAGATCGGTATAGACCATGACGGTGCGTTTGCGGGTCCCCACCAATTTTTCAAACGAGGCATTCAGGTTGTTAAACTGCCATTCCACCATCCTGGACAGATGAAGCCTCTTATTTTTCACCACAAATGTTTGATCCATCACATCCCTGGTCAAATCCGAGGGTTGCGTCCCGGCATAATGCGCTCCTTCCCAATAATAGTCCGTTCGATTCGAGGGATCCTTGGGGGGTGTTTGGCCATCATAGGTCACGGTGGGGCAAGTGAATTGGAGATTGGGGCCCAGCACATGCCCTACCACACCTTGGGGTTGTTCGATGAAGCCAAACTTTTCCGCTACCCCTAGATCCAAGGAAAAGGCGCTCGTGGCTTTGGTCTTGTTGCCGTTTAGCAACTCTCCTTTAGGCACTGCATGCAAAATCAGGGCATTGTCTTTCCAGGTCATCATGGGCATCCAGTTCTTTTTCACACTGACCAGGGGTCGTTCATCCGCATCAAAGGTCTTGGCATAATCTTGTTCGTACATCAGTTTCTCCATGGTCGTGTTGTGCACTTCTTGCATCGCTCGTTACCAAAACAGGCTCCCGGAGGTCACAGGATGTTTGGTACTCATGATCTCTTCCAATTCCACATAGTACTCCTTGGTCTTGAAACTGACCCGTCGATACTCCCCTAGCAGATATTTGCGCGTCAAGTACGTCACACTGAATTGGATGACTTTGGTATGAGGATCCGTGGCGATGACGGCATTGCTCTGTCCTTGATCCGGGACCGTCAGCGACATCAACGAGGCATGCCACCCCTCGCCCGGTAACGACAGCCGTTCGGGCAGACGGACCTTGAAACTGTTGTTGGCATTGTTGGGAAACTCGTTGGTCGCATCACTGACGAGCGTCAGGCGTTTAATCTCGCCCATGATGAAGAGTAATCCCCTCTGAACAGGGGTAGGGTCCTTTTATAGCCACTGGTCCACTTTCTGTTTGCTGCGAGGAACGCGTCCCACCAACGAATTGAAGGTCGATTGTTTGGGATGAAAACACACTTGCTGGGCAATGTTGGGAAAGGCCCGTGCCAATTCCATCAGGGTCATGCAGGTCTTGGGTTTGGGGGGTTTCTTTGGGCGCATGGGTGGATGACGACCCGCGCGTCTGCGTTGTTTCTTTTGGGCCGCCGTGTAAGCACGGAGGGCTTGTTGACCAAAAGCGACCCCCGCCATCCTGTTGACGTTGGCTCGTCGTTGGCCGGCGGCTTTCTTGTGAATGAATTTCAGAATGTCTTCGTCGCTGGTGGGAGGGGGTGTGTAACTGGCCCGCGGTCGGCTGGACTCCGCCTGCACCTCATCCAAAAACCGCACCCGCTTTTTTCTTTTTCGAGGTGTTATTCTGACGCGGACCATGTTGCGCGGGAATCCAACTATCGTACTTGGCAGGCCACCCTTCCCACCGGACCAACACCTGGCGTCCTTGGCGTTTCAACACTTTTTCGACCCGAAATAACGAGTCGTCCGACACTTGCACTTTTTGAACATCGGGTTCGTAAAACGTGCCCTTTATAGGCGTGCCGTCCCATTCACTGAGTCTATAGGTGACGACAGGATGACGACGGACGTGCGTGACCACAAACACTTCTTCCGTCCAACCGGGCAAATACCCTTTTTTGAAGGGACGATGTTTCTGGTTGAGACGCACACGATCCCCTACTCGACATTTGGGCGGTGGGGTCGTTTGGTCCAAACGCGACCCGTAGAGTCTGTCCCACACGTCGGGCACCGTTTTGGGGGTGACTTGATGCGGGGCCATCCCAATACTGCGATGATGGGTGTGATTGTAGGTATGGATCAAGGGTTGTAACACGTCCACGTACCGTAACGTATTGTGGGCGGTGAAATAACGGTACATGCGTTGTTTCAACGTGCGATGCCATCGTTCCACCACCGAGGCCTTGCTATCCCCATACGTGGAAAAATGATGCGTCCCCTGTTTCTTGAACCAGGCTTGGACCCCTCGATTGTAGAATTCTTTGCCTTGATCCGTCTGTACGCGGAGCGGTCGCCGCGGCGAGGCTTGCTGGTAAATGCGGGTCAACCCTCGGATCATCTCGGACGTGCTTTTGGATTTGATGGGGACGGCCCAGGCATACTTGGACAGGACGTCGATCACGGTCAACAAATATTTGTTCCCTTGATTCCATCGACTGAGTTTTTGCATGTCGACCAAATCCATCTGCCATTTTTCGTCTTTGTTAAAGACCAACGTGGGCGCTGTGGGAAACCGCATCCGTCGGGGTTTGTGGAGGGTATAACTCAACACCGATTGGAGAATCCGTTGCGCTTGCGGGGTTTTCAATTTATGGGCTTGGGCAAAGGGTTGGACCCCGCCCAAGGCCCCGGGTTCCTGGGGATCTTCGTAAGCGCGTGGCAACGACATCAAGACACTGACACACAATCGTACCCCATCTCTGTCTTTAATAGTTTTTTTTCACACACCTACATGATTTTTTTTTTTTCAAAACAAAATCGAGCTACCAAAGTTCTTATGCAAATGGCGCCTGCTCTCAAAGTCTCTCTCCTGGGCTTTGGCGGCTTCCCCAAACTGATTGAACCACGGCCTATTCCTCTCCACAAAGTCCCTCTCTGGGCTTTTTCCTTTCCAAAGGGGGATAGGTGGAACCTCTCTGGTTTGGACCTCAGGGGGTGTGTCTCTCACCCATCGTCTCAGCGTGGGTTGCGCTTGCTCTCGGGGGCACCACAGCGGGCCATGGAGCCATTGAAAGTAGCCACAGGGGTCTTGTCCTGGGAGAAAGCTCCCACAACTAAAAAACACTTTCTGGTAATTCTTGCTGGTACGACTCAATTTCATCTTGGGGACCAATCCACATTTGCACTTCAGCTCCCCTCGTTGCAATCGGGCACGGACTTGAGGGTGCGTGTCTTCTTTCAATTTCTCCATCATCACTTCCCGAGACTCTTCAAACAAATAGACGGGACACCCTTCTTGGGGGCACTTGAACCTCAACTGGCCAAATTGGGTCTGGGGGTTGACACACTGGATGTATTGACGAGGATGAAAGGGGCACGTTTCATACAGGAGATCATTCAACTGGGTCTCCATCTGGTCGAGGTCGTGTTCTTCCCATTCCCCGACTTCCTTGGCAGGATCGGCCTGACACGTCCCTTCCTCGACACATTCTTCCTCATAGTCTTTCAGGGTTCCCTCCATCAACTCGTGAACGGAACAAACGGGGGAGGGTATAGGGGGTGTCAGTGGGTCTGCTCGGGGCAGGGCGTTCAGGGCCAACACGAGTTCACTGGTGGGGGTCGGTTCCATTTTCCTCTCTACGGCTAGCGCTTGGGCTTCCTCGTTCCCTTTGGGTTTCTTACTACTCACTCGGCGTCGTTTGCGTCCTGAGGGCACCGCGGCAGGTTGAGTGGCTTGACGTTCCATGTCTGGGCGGAATGAACCCATGGCTTGTAGAAATCGATCGTACCCCAGTAGATCTTCATAGGCTTCTGCTCCAGTCAGTTGCAGGGTTCTGTAAGGGTATTCTTCTCCATTCAAGGTCTGACGTATTTGAGTGACGCCAAACTTTTCAAAGGCAAAGGGGTATCGTTGTAGGTCTCCATTGAAGGTATTGGAATGCAGTAACCCGACCATCACTCGGTCAGGAAATCGACCCACAAACACACGTTCCCACTGGGTGGTTCGTCCATCGAAGGAAAAGGTGCGGATTTCGCTCCGCACCACTGGGTAGCGGGCAATCTGTTTGCCCAGTTGTCTTTCTTTCTGCAGTCTGACATAGACGCTGGCATTCAAGGTCACTTTTCTCATCTTGAACGTGACTTTGATGTCTTCCTGGTGAATGGCTGGAAATTTTTTGGCGTTCAAGGTCCCTTTGTTAGGGGTGCCCATCAAGTAGACGGTGTTGGGGTTGAGGAAGAGTTCAAAGTCCATCTGGACATTGGGGACCAACAATTTGCCTGTTCTGAGGGGTGGCAAATGGGGGCGGATGATGAAGGTGTGCCAATGTTCACTCAGCAACCGGCTGGTCAAGGCACGCAATTCTTCATTGCCACTCCAATCAGCGCCAGTGGGCACATCAGAATTGGCTCCTGTGGCTCCCATTTCTGCAATCACATTCAGCTGATTGACCCATCCTTGAGGGGCTAACTTGGTGGCTCCTTCGTCTCGGCTGTAATTCAGGAGGGTTTCTAAGTAGGCTCTGTAATGGTAGGTATTGCTCTGTTCGGTCATGAGGACCCCATTCATGCTCAGGGTGATGTCTCGAAAGATGGAGTGCCCAAAATTGTTCACGCAGTAGGTGTTCCTGGTATTGTTGGCATCGGAGTTGGCCAGATTGGCGATCAACCCATTATACCCAGCCGCGGGATCAGTCAGGCGTACTTTGACTTTGAATCGGAGGGAATTGGGATCGTAATAATCGTCGGAGCCCGGAATGGAGAACGTGATGGGCTGGATGCCCGTCAAGGCGGGTTGAAACTCCACCTCCCGAGAGGCTTCGTACCGATAATCCACATCGGGCACGTCAAACAGTTGGAGCGACCTGGTGCGGACTGTCCATGTGGTTTTAACGTCGTCCCCTTTTTATACCCTTTCTCATTCGTTGCTGGAGCCAGCGTTGCCTCCTGGCTTTTTCTTGGTTGGCCCACAACACCTGCCTGGGATCCCCCATGCGCATGCGAGTGGACAGGCCAAAAATCGTGCCCCCTTTCATCTGGCGATATTATCGAGTCATCCTCTTCTCCATGTAGAGGGGGTCCAACAGGCGGGAGGAGGTGTGCATCAAGGGATAGCGCGCCATGGTGGACTTGCCAAAGATCGTGCCCCCGACTTGATACGGCGAGATGAACCGTCCACGGGCGCGTTGCCGTCGAATGCGATTTTGCGTTTTGAGAAAGCCACCCACGCGTACCAGCTTGTTTTCACAGTCCAAAGATATCCCGTACACGTTGCGTGGCTCTTTTATAGGTATTTTGGGCGGTGCGTTTGGCTTTGTGTTTGCCCATCGTCCAGGCCATGGCGGGGGCTTTGCGTTTCAACCCGCGGGTGAGTTGCGCACTTCGATCCGCCCACGTCTCCGCTGCACTCTTGCCTCGTTGGATATCTTGCAGTCCCGCTTGGGCTTGCTGCACGATCGGGGGTCCCGCCAGTTTGATCAAGTCTTCGGCCAACCCTTTGCCCTCTTGCTGGGTGACCACGGGCGTGCGGTACCGCGTTAAACTGCCTCCGCGCATGTCGGTTCACGTCGAGGTGCTTTTGGTCCCTCGCGTGGCGTGGGTGGCTTTTTATAGCTGTTTGAGACTGATGGTCACTAGGGTTTTGCCCGGGGGTAAGATGGTCAGGGGTCCACTGGTACTGGCAATCTCCACTTCCAAGATATCCATCTGTTGTCCTCGCACTTTGATCCATTAGTGGTGTAGGGGTTCCGCCGTACTTTCCCCATCGCCGGTTCTCAACAATTGCACTTCCCGCAACAGGGGAAACTTGCCACTGCCCACTACGGTGGATTCCACCAGATCGGTATAGACCATGACGGTGCGTTTGCGGGTCCCCACCAATTTTTCAAACGAGGCATTCAGGTTGTTAAACTGCCATTCCACCATCCTGGACAGATGAAGCCTCTTATTTTTCACCACAAATGTTTGATCCATCACATCCCTGGTCAAATCCGAGGGTTGCGTCCCGGCATAATGCGCTCCTTCCCAATAATAGTCCGTTCGATTCGAGGGATCCTTGGGGGGTGTTTGGCCATCATAGGTCACGGTGGGGCAAGTGAATTGGAGATTGGGGCCCAGCACATGCCCTACCACACCTTGGGGTTGTTCGATGAAGCCAAACTTTTCCGCTACCCCTAGATCCAAGGAAAAGGCGCTCGTGGCTTTGGTCTTGTTGCCGTTTAGCAACTCTCCTTTAGGCACTGCATGCAAAATCAGGGCATTGTCTTTCCAGGTCATCATGGGCATCCAGTTCTTTTTCACACTGACCAGGGGTCGTTCATCCGCATCAAAGGTCTTGGCATAATCTTGTTCGTACATCAGTTTCTCCATGGTCGTGTTGTGCACTTCTTGCATCGCTCGTTACCAAAACAGGCTCCCGGAGGTCACAGGATGTTTGGTACTCATGATCTCTTCCAATTCCACATAGTACTCCTTGGTCTTGAAACTGACCCGTCGATACTCCCCTAGCAGATATTTGCGCGTCAAGTACGTCACACTGAATTGGATGACTTTGGTATGAGGATCCGTGGCGATGACGGCATTGCTCTGTCCTTGATCCGGGACCGTCAGCGACATCAACGAGGCATGCCACCCCTCGCCCGGTAACGACAGCCGTTCGGGCAGACGGACCTTGAAACTGTTGTTGGCATTGTTGGGAAACTCGTTGGTCGCATCACTGACGAGCGTCAGGCGTTTAATCTCGCCCATGATGAAGAGTAATCCCCTCTGAACAGGGGTAGGGTCCTTTTATAGCCACTGGTCCACTTTCTGTTTGCTGCGAGGAACGCGTCCCACCAACGAATTGAAGGTCGATTGTTTGGGATGAAAACACACTTGCTGGGCAATGTTGGGAAAGGCCCGTGCCAATTCCATCAGGGTCATGCAGGTCTTGGGTTTGGGGGGTTTCTTTGGGCGCATGGGTGGATGACGACCCGCGCGTCTGCGTTGTTTCTTTTGGGCCGCCGTGTAAGCACGGAGGGCTTGTTGACCAAAAGCGACCCCCGCCATCCTGTTGACGTTGGCTCGTCGTTGGCCGGCGGCTTTCTTGTGAATGAATTTCAGAATGTCTTCGTCGCTGGTGGGAGGGGGTGTGTAACTGGCCCGCGGTCGGCTGGACTCCGCCTGCACCTCATCCAAAAACCGCACCCGCTTTTTTCTTTTTCGAGGTGTTATTCTGACGCGGACCATGTTGCGCGGGAATCCAACTATCGTACTTGGCAGGCCACCCTTCCCACCGGACCAACACCTGGCGTCCTTGGCGTTTCAACACTTTTTCGACCCGAAATAACGAGTCGTCCGACACTTGCACTTTTTGAACATCGGGTTCGTAAAACGTGCCCTTTATAGGCGTGCCGTCCCATTCACTGAGTCTATAGGTGACGACAGGATGACGACGGACGTGCGTGACCACAAACACTTCTTCCGTCCAACCGGGCAAATACCCTTTTTTGAAGGGACGATGTTTCTGGTTGAGACGCACACGATCCCCTACTCGACATTTGGGCGGTGGGGTCGTTTGGTCCAAACGCGACCCGTAGAGTCTGTCCCACACGTCGGGCACCGTTTTGGGGGTGACTTGATGCGGGGCCATCCCAATACTGCGATGATGGGTGTGATTGTAGGTATGGATCAAGGGTTGTAACACGTCCACGTACCGTAACGTATTGTGGGCGGTGAAATAACGGTACATGCGTTGTTTCAACGTGCGATGCCATCGTTCCACCACCGAGGCCTTGCTATCCCCATACGTGGAAAAATGATGCGTCCCCTGTTTCTTGAACCAGGCTTGGACCCCTCGATTGTAGAATTCTTTGCCTTGATCCGTCTGTACGCGGAGCGGTCGCCGCGGCGAGGCTTGCTGGTAAATGCGGGTCAACCCTCGGATCATCTCGGACGTGCTTTTGGATTTGATGGGGACGGCCCAGGCATACTTGGACAGGACGTCGATCACGGTCAACAAATATTTGTTCCCTTGATTCCATCGACTGAGTTTTTGCATGTCGACCAAATCCATCTGCCATTTTTCGTCTTTGTTAAAGACCAACGTGGGCGCTGTGGGAAACCGCATCCGTCGGGGTTTGTGGAGGGTATAACTCAACACCGATTGGAGAATCCGTTGCGCTTGCGGGGTTTTCAATTTATGGGCTTGGGCAAAGGGTTGGACCCCGCCCAAGGCCCCGGGTTCCTGGGGATCTTCGTAAGCGCGTGGCAACGACATCAAGACACTGACACACAATCGTACCCCATCTCTGTCTTTAATAGTTTTTTTTCACACACCTACATGATTTTTTTTTTTTCAAAACAAAATCGAGCTACCAAAGTTCTTATGCAAATGGCGCCTGCTCTCAAAGTCTCTCTCCTGGGCTTTGGCGGCTTCCCCAAACTGATTGAACCACGGCCTATTCCTCTCCACAAAGTCCCTCTCTGGGCTTTTTCCTTTCCAAAGGGGGATAGGTGGAACCTCTCTGGTTTGGACCTCAGGGGGTGTGTCTCTCACCCATCGTCTCAGCGTGGGTTGCGCTTGCTCTCGGGGGCACCACAGCGGGCCATGGAGCCATTGAAAGTAGCCACAGGGGTCTTGTCCTGGGAGAAAGCTCCCACAACTAAAAAACACTTTCTGGTAATTCTTGCTGGTACGACTCAATTTCATCTTGGGGACCAATCCACATTTGCACTTCAGCTCCCCTCGTTGCAATCGGGCACGGACTTGAGGGTGCGTGTCTTCTTTCAATTTCTCCATCATCACTTCCCGAGACTCTTCAAACAAATAGACGGGACACCCTTCTTGGGGGCACTTGAACCTCAACTGGCCAAATTGGGTCTGGGGGTTGACACACTGGATGTATTGACGAGGATGAAAGGGGCACGTTTCATACAGGAGATCATTCAACTGGGTCTCCATCTGGTCGAGGTCGTGTTCTTCCCATTCCCCGACTTCCTTGGCAGGATCGGCCTGACACGTCCCTTCCTCGACACATTCTTCCTCATAGTCTTTCAGGGTTCCCTCCATCAACTCGTGAACGGAACAAACGGGGGAGGGTATAGGGGGTGTCAGTGGGTCTGCTCGGGGCAGGGCGTTCAGGGCCAACACGAGTTCACTGGTGGGGGTCGGTTCCATTTTCCTCTCTACGGCTAGCGCTTGGGCTTCCTCGTTCCCTTTGGGTTTCTTACTACTCACTCGGCGTCGTTTGCGTCCTGAGGGCACCGCGGCAGGTTGAGTGGCTTGACGTTCCATGTCTGGGCGGAATGACGCTGGGTGCACGTCTGGCCTGCCTTTTTATAGCCCATTTCCCTGCGTCTCGTGATCCTCATAGGATCTCTTTTTCCACCAATCCTGTCTCAGCCCTTAAACTCGTAAGGGTGGTGTGATGGGATGGTCCGCCAATCAGAGCATACGCCTTCCGCTATAAAACAGAGGTGGCACAACAGCCATCTCATTCATCACAGTGCTCTCCCATCCAAGGTAAGCGATCATGGTGCTCCATGACGTGGGTCTCTTGTGCTGTACGCTGATGATGATGAACTGCCTACCCTGTGGGCTTGGACTCCGTTGTCTCACCCTAAACACTGTGTTTGATTTTTTTCACAGAGTATGCCTCTGACCATTTACACGGGGGGTGCCAAAGGCGTGGACACACACGTGGAACGATTATGTCAGTTGTATGGTAATGCGTGTGTGGTCCTCATCCCGCCCTGTCACCCTCGAGCCAGGTCCCTCACGCCCTTGACGCAGTCCAAGTTGGACGCCGCCACCCCCACCGTCACCCAGGCGGCGTTTCGATTGGGTCGACAAATCCATCATCCCATCAGCCTCCAGTATATACAATGGAATTATCACGTGATCCAGCCGGCGTCCTTAGTCTTGGCGGTGGGCTATTTTGACGAGTTGCGCAAGCATGTGTTGGGTGGGACAGGATGGAGTGTGGTCATGGCCCAGCTCTTAGGCAAACCCCTCTATGTCTTTGATGTGGATATGGAACAATGGTCTTGGTGGAATCCCACCTCCCAAGACTATCAACCCTGTGAAGGAATGACCGAGGACCACATCGCGCTACCCACCCTCCAAGACAAAACCGCCATTGTAGGCACGCGTGAAGAAGACCAAGCGATCTATCCCACCCTGGACGCTTTATTCAAAAACAACTAAGACACACTGCTCTAGAACACATGTTTTTTTTAATCTCAATGTATATCAAGGACAATAAATTGCATGGCTGACATGACATTCATGATCAAGTCCAGTCTCTTCATCACTTTGTCCACCGTATCGTACGAGGCCTTCCTTCTTCCGATCATGACGGGGCGTTTTCCAAGGGGACACTGGGGGATCCGATGTTTGAATGTGTCAATGACAAACGCAATGCCCTCGTTCATCAGGTGGTCGAGATTGGGGGGCTGACGCGCCATTTCCACCATCATGCCAATCTGAAACCCAGACATAAAGACGCTCAGCCAACAAACAAAACAAAACCAACAAAAACATCCTTCCCCTTACCGATAACCGGTGATCCATGAGGCGGTGGCAGTGGTGACAGCCATTTTTCCGGGGCGCATGCAAACGAACCACCACTTGGTTCCACCAACGGTCCTCGCCCAGATGTTGAGGGAAGCCTGTCAGGTCGCATTTGGGTAGCCCTTTCAACTCGCGCACCACCTTCTTTCGCTTATCCATGGTGTAAAAACACTCGACCCAAAACATGATCTTGATCTGCACCTCTAACGGCAACACGCGGCCAAACGGCTTGTTCTGGGGATCGACCAACCCTCGGCAGTCCATCTTGACAGAGCAAAACGAGGCGACTGCCGTCTCTACGTTGTGTCACCTTATTCATCCTCTGGTGTCCACCAATCACTCACTCGCGCTAGACCCCCTGGTCCAGGAATGAAAAGGTGTACCCATGGGGGGCACCCCCCAGAGTCTCCTCTCGTGTTCAGACACCCCCACGTGATGGCTCTCCACCAATCAGATCCGCTCGTGGAGTCTCTAAATCACGTTGCGCGCCCCGTGTTGGCTCATTCCAGTTTGTTCAGTGTGGCTGTTCAAGATGGTGAGCTCGCTGCAATCGATTGTGCTGTACTCCGTACCCATTGCGATGTTGTTTGAGATGTTGAAGACCCTGTGGCACACGCCGATGGGCAAGGATTGTCTGCGCGCCCTATTCAGACGCTGCACCCATGAGGAACTGCGCGATTGGGCGAAAACGTTGCCGTGGGACCACCCCGTTGCCCGGAAACTCGATCATGAGGTCCATCGCCGCCGCATGGCTGGTGAGTCCCATTTGCTTTTTTTGCCATCACCCGGGTATGGGTTTTCCTCATATCCCTTTTTTGATTCATAGACGTGTTCCCGGGGATTGATTTTCTACGAACAGTGCTGTGGCCTGTCCACCTGTGTCTTTGCCCTCGACGAGCCAGACTCAATTGGGCGACTCGTTTCTGGGTTCCAACCTGTTCGTGTTAATTTTTTTTGATAGATTCTTGGGAGATTCTTGTGGAAAACCAACCCGTCTGCCACATTTATCAGTGGGTCGCCCATCCCACCCATGGTGGGGTGTGTAATCATTGTGAACGGATGATGGAGGGATTGCGTTTGGATGATGTCATTGCTGGCAACCGAGAGGGGTCCCTCACCGAAGATGAAATCGTGGAGTATGTGCAGAGTGGGGACCCCAACCATCGGGACTGGGACGAATGGCCGTTGCGAATGACCTTTAGAATTAATTCGTTTCTCCGGGCCCAAGGTCCTGTGGGTGAACCGGATTTAGCCCTGTTAGGGTTTTTAGATGATTAATTTTAGTTAAATTTTTTTACAGGCACGCATTGCCTGTTACGTCATCATACGCAATGGATCCGCCCTTTGCAATCCGGTTTCTTTCGTACCAGTATTCCCATTTTGATTCGACTTTCCACCTCTTTGTGGGCTTTCATTATACGTTAAACCAGTATGGAGGATGGATTAGACCCGTGCAATTGCGATGTCATTATAGTACTATTAGATGTGTAATCAGTCTTCATGAAACGTTTCAGATGTGACTTCTACTATTGACCAATGGGGGTGGATCCTCCCCTTGCAACATCGATACCATATTCATAGTGTTCCACATCTCATTCAATTCTGCAATCACACTGCTTTCTAGGCACGCATTTCTTCCTCAAGAACAACCACCGGCTCCGAGACGATATCAATTACTTACTCATGAGCTTACAGCATTATTATTAATTTCTTTGTAGATTCGCATACCATTCTCAGTACCCACAGGGTTCATGGTACCTCCGCTGCATGGTGTTTCCTCGGCAGTATCGTGCAGTGGTACACTGGATCAGGGGTCCCCCTTCCATTTCCGAGACCCATTAAATTACTCTGTTGTCGTTGTTATTTGAACTTTCGTTTTGCTGGCGACTTACACGTGCCCTGTTATTGGTGCGAGATGTTGCAAGGAATGGGCTACCCACCCCGTCCTTAAAAAAACTTATGTTTTTCCTTTNACCGGCTCCGAGACGATATCAATTACTTACTCATGAGCTTACAGCATTATTATTAATTTCTTTGTAGATTCGCATACCATTCTCAGTACCCACAGGGTTCATGGTACCTCCGCTGCATGGTGTTTCCTCGGCAGTATCGTGCAGTGGTACACTGGATCAGGGGTCCCCCTTCCATTTCCGAGACCCATTAAATTACTCTGTTGTCGTTGTTATTTGAACTTTCGTTTTGCTGGCGACTTACACGTGCCCTGTTATTGGTGCGAGATGTTGCAAGGAATGGGCTACCCACCCCGTCCTTAAAAAAACTTATGTTTTTCCTTTTTTCAGATTTTCGTTTTGTCATACGAGCCATTTATCTCCCTTCCCTTTTTCAGCCATTGCCCAGGTGATGGACCAACATACGAGAAACCTCCAAAATCTGACGGGGAGATTGTATTTTGTGTGTAAACGGTGCTGGATTTATTTACGGCACGTGGCCACCCTCCATGAACCCTGTCGGGGCTGTGCGATGATGGACAGCATGGATTGGGAATTCTGAACACCCGGCAGGGGGAGGTCTGCATGGTGGCGCCACCCCTGTTGGATGTTCATGATTATGTTTTCAATCCATTAGATTCCCATTGGATTATCCAACGAGTAATGATTTTCCAAAGCTGGCCCATCCCTCACAAACTTTGTATCGTCAATTATCAAGGATGGTCCAGCTTACTCCATTTGTTCAAACCTTTTTCCCAGAAACGCATTGGATCCTAGAGCATTTTGATTTCACGCAAGACTGGATGTTAATAGAATTGTTTTGTGTACAATCCTTCCAGGGCGTGACACCACGAGGGCGTCACACACGACCCACTTTGTAATTAAGTCTTTTTTGTTTTCCAGTCAATCATTGGACAATAAACCACCGCCTCGTGCGTGGCAATGGTCGACTTTTCCTCATTCAGTTTGCTTCTTGGATCTAAAAACTGTCCTTCCATTTTTTTTGTAGGTATTTTTTTTCATGTCAATTTGTTCTTGATCAAGCCATGGTCTTTCTTAGGATTCAACCATTACATTCCATGGCCTCATCCGCATCACATGACTTCAATAGCCAGGAAGCAAACACCATTTCTTATGTTCACTTATTAATGTCAAGGGCGTGACGTCACTCGGACGTCACACACGTCCCGTATGTAACTTAGGGCATTCTCGAGACTTGTTTCGTATTAAATGATGTGGATGGATGATGTTGACCTCCATACAGTGTGTTTTTATTGACTTCTGGTGATGCGAGGGGTCTGGGGCCTCGTTTGAGTGTTTGCGCATGCGCCGTAGGTCTAGGCGGAAATGTGCTCCTATGAATGCGGGGGACCTGGGGAGTCGTTGGGCGGTCTGCGCATGTGCCTACGATCCCATTCACGTGACTGCGCAAGACAAACGTCTGGGGCCGAACTGCGCATGCGTCCCATTTGTCACCAGGTTCTACGCGGTACGTTCATTAAAACTATGTGAACAATGTGGATCTAACACTTGTGTGTGTGTGTTCTTTTTCCCATGGGGTCACGTGAACATTCATGCCCAAATATGGGGTTTTGTGACGTCAATGAGTCACGTGTGCTTAATGCTTGATTCTGATTGGTTGAAAAAATTTTTGCTGCGCTGTGATTGGTTAGGACCAATTGTAGCCTGTATCACTACTATCGGCGAAATTCGTCAAAATTTTACCAAGGCAAGTGCCTCGGTTGGCCTCATACTAGCTACGGCGCTGGTCAGTGTTCGAAAATTTATTGCGTCTAGTGTTAACTTCTGCTCTTACTTGACCGTCTTTCTCTCCAAAAGGGTTTTTGTTAATTGCTCGCTTAGGAAGCTGTTACTGTTGTTTGAATTCTTGAAAAGCTTCTTTGCCATTTGCAGTGTTTTTCACAAGAACAAACGTAGGAAAGATGGAAACGACTTCTAGACAGACGCAGTGTCCGGTTTCCAAAATACTCCAGCGTTATATTAAAGAGCTAAAACTTACAGTGCTTTTTAAGTTTTGACCGAATAAACTTTAATAAACATGGCGAATTTGTTTTTACTTTCTCGGAAAGCTATGTGCTATTGTTTTTGTGCGCCAATAAAAACTTTCTTTTTTGACACCTGTCAAATGACTGTCGAATCGTGCGCCCTGCAATAGTTTCCGGTCTCCCAAACAGGAAGAAGCCATATAATAAACATCTTATTAGCCTCGTTTTTTCGGTCCGTGCTGTAAATTACGGATTCTCGTTTTTTTCCATCGATGGAAAAAAACTCGGTCCGTAATTTACAGTACGGACCGAAAACTCGGCTAATAAGAGGTATGTATTCATAATTTCTGAATTGAGTTCGGCACGGCAGTAGCGCGACGTTTGAAACCAAGTCGTAATGAACATCCCTGTAAACATGGAAGACGGACATATATCGTAAAATGTCTTCGGTCATTCTTACCCTTCTACAGGGGTCTCTCACTTTACTTATCGTAGTGATATCCAAATACACATCACTTAACTTTATATATTGATGGGTGTGGAATGTAATTTCTTTGGCTGCCATTTTAAATTTTGTGGTTAGCATTCTTTACTCCGTATTTTCAACAAAACATTTTCAGAACTTTTATGGGTTCAATTAATACAGAATCTACCTTGGGCAGCCTGTTTTTTTTCTTATAACTTGTATGTGGAGGGATGCTTTAGTGTCGGTCGCAGGACACATCGACTTGCTCATCACCAGGAGCCTAGATTGAACATTAAACCATGATAGAATAAGATGTGTATTAACTCGCAAAGTGTTTCCATGGAAGACCATCATATCAACGAAGAGCACTCTCAAAACCAGAGCAATTCTCTTTGTGACAAGAATAGGCCGACTTTCTTGTGCAAGGTCGAGTTTTAGAAAAAACTAAGATTCTCTCCTTTACCAGGGCAAGAGAGCTCTCTTGACCGGAGTAATAATAACCTATAGCTTTCTTTGTTATCATCTCCTTTCTAGATTGTAATTTTATTCTTGTTTTAACTGATAAACAAATCTTAACCGTGGTGCCATGCGGCCCCAGACTCTTTGCCATTTTTTTGTTACCAGGATCACGTCAGCCGTTAGTGTTTTTTGCCTTGCACCCATCATTCAGTATTGTTTTCAAGCTAATATTAGGGCCGTTTACACAAGATAAAATAAACTGCGAACACCCCGTATGAATGGTACAAAATCTGCGTTCACGGCTTATTCAACCCATGGCCAGCTCAAGGCGCGGCTTATACTGGCCGGGGAGTTTTGGGCCGGGCTTATCCTTGCCGCGGCTTTCCTTGGACGTGAAAGTCTTCGTAAAAATGCACTCAAACGTTGTTTCCTGCTTGCTGATGTTTAGTTGCTGAAGCCGTGAACGATTGCTGCGTATGCTCTGTTTTTACTTATATTCCAGACCTTCACGGCCGAGAGACGCGCGCTGCAGTGGCGGGAAATGACCTGCTGCACGAGAGAGTTTGAAATTTCGTCTAAACTCTGCCTCATCCACCGCTTGAACATCTCTTTCAAACCACTCGATTGATCGCTGACGAACTTTTCAGCGAGGTTTCCGCACAAGTTTCGCAACAGCCCAACACTACTCGTGACCGAAATATTAATTTGAAACGAAAATGACAGCGTAAAATATGGCGATTTTCCTGACCAAACCCAGTCTCGCTCTAGCCGTTGTTGCAAATTACGCGAGGCACCAAAAAAACTATGGTATGGTATATACATATACGGTATGGCCGCGAACTAAGCTGTGAACCAATACAAGCAGTTCGCGTCTTATGTAAGCCGTACTCGAATAAATGGTTCCTTTCGCTTCTTGATGTAAGCCGCGGCTTGTTTTCTCTCGTACAATCCGCCGTGGCCCTGTTCTAAGCAAATGAAAACGCGTTTTGTTTGATTTGATAACTCATTTCGTTTATTCAATTCACTTCATTTCCTTTAATTTAGCGCCTTACTGACAAGACTTAGAAGAATATAGAATAGTTACGTACAAAGAAAAGATACACTAAAAAGTCATTATCTAATACAATACTCAATGAGCATCTGGCAAAACCTATGCTGTAACCCTTTCAATTAAGTAATATACTACATAGAGAAATATCAACAAATTATTAACGACTAAGCTTGGCTGTAGCCAAAAAGGAAGTGAAAACGCGGTTTGTCTATATTTAATAATTCATTTCGTTTATTTAATTCATTTCATCTTACATGAAGGTCTAAATGGGGGTACCTCGATAACACTAAACACATCATTTTTTGGCTTTGTAACCTGAAACAGTTAAATTTTTGGCATTTTAACTCTAACAGTAAAAAATTCTTTGAAACAGTAAATTTTTTCTAGAAAGAAGCAAAAACGGCTCCAAAAAGGCCGATATTATTTTTTTAGTATATCAAGGAGTTTTCGGCCATTTTACGACAATTCTGGATTATTTCAGAAAATTTCCGAAGACTAACAAAGAGGTCCGACTATTGCCTAAGATGTCCGAAGATCCAACCAAAACACTTCACAGTATTTTCTTCGGAAACAGTAAACCCTGATTAAAAAATTGCAGACCCTCTTTAATTCAGTCAGGAAATTAATGACTTTGTACTACACTTAGGTGTAACCAAAACGAAAACCACAAGTGCTCTTTCTTAGCGATCGAATAGAGTAAATTACTCAGTAAAGTTACCATGTTATCCAAATGAACTCAGTCAGTGGTCACGTGCACTGTGATGGGGACCGAGCCGCGATCAGTTTGTAACTTAACCAACCACGTCATCAAATTTAAGAAGGTGAAAAACTAAAGATGATAAACTATGTGACATAGTTTATCATTTCACCAAGGCAGAGAATTTGCGAGAAAACTCTTTTACGCCTACCACTTTCTATCAAATTTATCCTTTTTGCATTTACCATCTAAGTTATACACTAAGTCCTACTATGGCTTTTGACACTATGAATAGCGATATATCATATGGCATATGTATATTAACCAAAAGAGATCGACGCATGCAGTGTACCATTTACTTCAACAAGTGGAAAAACAAAGGTCAATGGAGAAACCTTGTCCACTTTTATTTCTGCCCTGCCGCATGAAACTGAATATTTTGTGTTTTTTTTGGTCAATTAGATAGCTTTTATTATTATATTAATAATTGTATTATTATTATTGCTATTAACTGCTCTAAAAGTTTTAACATTTCTTTCAATTCAAAGTCGCTATATACACATCAACAACTGTTTTGTGGGAGGTAAAATGGTGAAAACAGAGGGACTTATTCTATCACAGTCCGTATGACACACATTAGAGCGATTTTCGTATGACCTTGGAAACTGGTTTCGGTAAGTGTTCGATATTTGTTTTATCAGCCAATGGATGAAAAGATCGAAACATGTACTCTTCGTTTTCCCGCCAAAGAAAACCCTAATATGGAGAAGGCATCAGGGTTCGATTGGTCAATCGTGTCGCAGTATGACGTCAAAGCGAAGTATCGATCGATTTCTAGAAAGTTCTTGGGCATGAATTTTTTTCATCCGAGCGTTCGCTTAACCAACCAAAAGCCACACGCGTTTGTATCTGTTCGACAAACCAATCAAATCGCTCTATTTTCGTTCGTTTGTTGTTTCTGTCTTGTTTGCGCGTTTTTATTTCAAGGTCATACGAAAATTGCTCTAACATATAGGGTAACCAAAGTGCGGGTAGTTTTTGGTGTTACTACCCAGACACTAGAGAACTTTAGATTCCAAGACGAAGACGACTACGAGAACGAGATTTCCTCAATATTAGTCGTGCGCGTGCGTGAATAAGCGTCATTTTGGCGGGAAAACCAACCGGTTTCATCGAGAATATCGTAGTGGCGGAAACAAGTTACAAATGTTATGTATTTTTTGTGCGCGCAATCGGGAGAAGGCTTAACCTCCTTCAATAAAAACAACCATGCTATCTCTTCTGGTGAAGAAAAGTACAACGAATAAGCATTCCAAGGTGTCCTTTTTTAGTATACGCGAAAAAAATTACCTTAAAGTTAGATCTCTCGTCGTCTTCGAATCTAGAGGTCTCCGATATTGCTCAACATGTACCAAGCCGAACAGCCCCTCAAATTTTAAATGACCCTCAAAACCGGAAACAGCTCAAAGTAGCAGCCCAAGATCCCCTGTTACACAGTCCTACACTTGGATTGCATCATCAAGGGCGTTATCCTTGGTTTCTTTTGTGTTATTGTTCAGGGACGCCTCAGTTAGATTATTTGGTGGCGAACGAGCATCCCTGATACTCACCAAAGAAAGCGCTAAGTTTGCTTGTCCAGATTTGCCCCTTGTTGGGCTTTGTGGTAGTGCATAAGCATTCGTTTTACGAGCGGCGGCTGTTAGAAACCTCAGAATATTTGACTTAGTATCACTGCAATTGTTTTTTGAAGAGCCAAATTGCCAGAAATTGTTTAGGGTTGCAAAAAACGCCTTGCGAAATTTTTCATTCAGGAGAATGTAAAGACATGGATTTAAAGCACTGT